>PISX010008169.1:0-83806 GCA_004024625.1 Mellivora capensis | reverse complement strand
AATAAACCTAACCAAAGAGGCTAAAAATCTATACTCAGAAAACTATAAAGTACTCATGAAAGAAATTGAGGAAGACACAAAGAAATGGAAAAATGTTCCATGCTCCTGGATTGGAAGAGCAAATATTGTGAAAATGTCTATGCTACCTAAAGCAATCTACACATTTAATGCAATCCCTATCAAAATCCCACCCATTTTTCTAAACGAAATGGAACAATCTTAAAATTTATATGGAACGAGAAAGGACCTCGAATAGCCAAAGGAATATTGAAAAAGAAAGCCAAAGTTGGTGGCATCACAGTTCCGGACTTCAAGCTCTATTACAAAGCTGTCATCATCAAGACAGTATGGTACTGGCACAAAAACAGACACATAGATCAATGGAACAGAATAGAGAGCCCAGAAATAGACCCTCAACTCTATGGTCAACTAATCTTCGACAAAACAGGAAAGAATGTCCAATGGAAAAAAAGACAGTCTCTTCAATAAATGGTGTTGGGAAAATTGGACAGCCACCTGCAGAAAAATGAAATTGGACCATTTCCTTACACCACACACAAAAATAGACTCAAAATGGATGAAGGACCTCAATGTGAGAAAAGAATCCATCAAAATCTTTGAGGAGAACACAGGCAGCAACCTCTTCAACCTCAGCCGCAGCAACGTTTTCCTAGGAACATCGCCAAAGGCAAGGGAAGCAAGGGCAAAAATGAACTATTGGGACTTCATCAAGATCAAAAGCTTTTGCACAGCAAAGGAAACCCAAAGACAACTGACAGAATGGGAGAAGATATTTGCAAACAACATATCAGATAAAGGGCTAGTGTCCAAAATCTATAAAGAACTTAATCAAACTCAACACTCAAAGAACAAATACCCCAATCAAGAAATGGGCAGAGGACATGAACAGACATTTCTGCAAAGAAGACATCCAGATGGCCAACAGACACATGAAAAAGTGCCCCACATCACTCGGCATCAGGGAAATACAAATCAAAACCACAGTGAGATATCACCTCACACCAGTCAGAATGGCTAAAATTTACAAGTCAGGAAATGACAGATGCTGGCGAGGATGCGGAGAAAGGGGAACCCTCCTACACTGTTGGTGGGAATGCAAGCTGGTGCAACCGCTCTGGAAAACAGCGTGGAGGTTCCTCAAAAAGTTGAAAATAGCGCTACCCTAGGACCCAGCAATTGCACTACTCGGTATTTACCCTAAAGATACAAACGTAGTGATCCGAAGGGGCACGTGCACCCGAATGTTTATAGCAGCAATGTCTACAATAGCCAAACTATGGAAGGAACCTAGATGTCCATCAACAGATGAATGGATAAAGAAGAGGTGGTATATATACACAATGGAATACTATGCAGCCATCAAAAGAAATGAAATCTTGCCATTTGCAATGATGTGGATGGAACTAGAGGGTATCATGCTTAGTGAAATAAGTCAATCGGAGAAAGACAACTATCATATGATCTCCCTGATATGAGGAAGTAGAGATGCAACATGAGGGGTTTGGGGGGGTAGGAAAAGAATAAAAGAAACAAGATGGGATCAGGAGGGAGACAAACCATAAGTGACTCTTAATCTCACAAAACAAACTGAGGGTTTCTGGGGGGAGGGGGGTCGGGAGAGGGGGGTGGGGTAATGGACATTGGGGAGGGTATGTGCTATGTTGAGTGCTGTGAAGTGTGTAAACCTGGTGATTCACAGACATGTACCCCTGGGGATAAACATACATTATATGTTTATAAAAAAATAAAAAATTAAAAAAAATGTTTATGTACATCAAATAATCCATTACTTTTGCATTTTTTTCTTGATGTTCTCCTTCTCACAGCTTCCTGATTCTACCTGGATTGGTTGCCCTCTCCAAACCTACTATCTGTCACTCTTTCCTTCATCTTTTCTCTTTGGTTGGATTGTTTTCAGGATTTCATGACTATTTCTTGGTTTATTTATGGGTTCTACTTTGCTCTCTCATATCCTTTCATTATGATTTTGATAGGTGTCTGGAAAGAGGACAGGAAAGTACCTCCATGTTCAATCTGTTAAATTTATGTAGAAGTCCCTAAATCACATTCTCTTCAGAGATCATTTACAATAAGTTAGCTTTTTATAATGGTAATCCCTAGACTTATGCCTTTATTTTAAAAATCATGAGCATAATTGCAAATTAAAATAATCACCATGGGGGCACCTGGGTGGCTCAGTCAGTTAAGCATCTGCCTTCACCTTGGATCCAGTCCTGCATTGGGCTCCTTGCTCAGCAGGGAGTCTGCTTCTCCCTCCGCCCCTCCCACTGCTTTTGTGCACCCTCTCTCTCTCAAATAAATAAGCAAAATCTTTTTTTTTTTTTTTTGGTAAAGATTTTATTTATATGACAGACAGAGACACAGCTAGAGAGGGAATACAAGCACGGGGTGTAGGTGAGGGAAAAGCAGGCCTCCCTCCAAGCAAGGAACCTGACGCGGGGCTCAATCTTAGGACCCTGGGATCATTACCTGAGCCAAAGGCAGATGCTCAACGACTGAGCCACCTAGGCGACCCAATAAGTAAAATCTTTAAAAAAGTAATAAATAAAATATTCGCCACCAACAGTTAACATCTAACTGAACAGATTGTGTATATAATATGATCATTATGGCTACCTGCTATATACAGTTAGATAACTTCCCAGTGGCCTACAGTTAGCTGAAGTGAAGACAGTATTTCATGCTGCTTCTTAGAATCTATATAAGGGATTTCAATGTTTGGATAAAAGCAAAGTTGAGTCAACTGTATTCTTCCCAATACAATTTTTTCCCTCCAGTACATAAAGATTTTGTTGCAATCAGTGGCTGTATCCTCTGCTGAAGAAATATGGCAGAATCAACATCATTACCACCAAAAGTAGCAAAATCAACTTCCTCATTACTAAAAGAGAACTTAGTGTCATATTCACTCACAAAATAGTTATAATTTCACATTAGATTTTTTTAATCAAAAAATTAAGTAGGGATTTAGACATTAAGTAGGAATATGAATAGGCCCCCAAAATGAAACACATTAAGATAAAGCAATAAATACAGTCTACATTCCTTTTCTGACTCACGAGTTGTATACATTCAAAAATTCAGAAGTTTTCATAATTTGGAAAAGTTTACTATGTATCACATAATAACAGAAACAGATGCGGCACTCTGCAATCAGCAATATTTCTACATTAAAATATATGAAGATTAACACAAAGTGGAAACATAAAGACTGTAAACAGCCTCACATCCATTCAGGTTAGGTTTTAGTGCCAAACTTACAAACTTTCCATTTTCAAAAGGAATCGTAGGTAAGAGATTGTGAACTATGATTAGAGGAGAGACCAGATTATAATTACCAGTAGACTGTCTGCCTATAAAACCTCAGAGGATTAACTTGAAACTTATATTAGGAATTTATAAAGCTGACTAAAAAAAAATAAAGCGAAAGATAAGAATCACTAGTATAAAAGGAGGCTTTTATATGTACCTGGGTGGCTCAGCCAGTTAAGTGTCTGCCTTCCACTCAGGTCATGATCCTGGAGATCCTGGGATCCAGCCCCACATACAGTTCCCTGCTCAGCATTGAGCCTGCTTCTCCTTCTCCTTTTGCCTGCTGCTCCCCCTGCTTGTGCTCTCTCATGCTCTCTCTCTCTGACAAATAAATACATAAAATCTTAAAAAAAAAAAAAAAGGAAGAGGCTTTTAGTTTCTACAGGTAAAGTTTTAAGAAAGAATTCCTTCCCTGTAACTATCAGTGGAGAAATATTCAACTTATGTCTTCTCTTCCATAATAATAATACTAAGTTGAGTCTACTATACATGGGTCAAAGGAGGAGTATAAAGCAAGGGAACTGAAATAACTATTATTTAAATAAATCTACCAAGTGCTGCTAGGTACATGGCATAAGGAATAAACAATGTCCTTAAAGAGTTTAAAATCTAAGACAGCAATGATAACAAAATGAAGGCATTTAGTACGGGATATTGTGGTAATTAAATGAGAAAAGACATTCCATACGACAGGGTTCTGAATCCTACGAACTTTGTTCTCCTTCTGATTTTATGTAACGCGCTACCTGCTTCTTCCTGTAGATATCTGAGCTTATCACCCTTTCCTAAAGACTTTGCAGTGGGCACCTGGGTGTCTCAGTCGTTAAGCATCGGCCTTCGGCTCAGGTCATAATCCCAGGGCCTGAGATGGAGCCCCACATTGGGCTCCCTGCTCGGTGGGGAGCCTGCTTCTCCCTCTCCCACTCCCCCTGCTTGTGTTCCCTATCTCATTATCTCTCTCTGTCAAATAAATAAATAAATAAAATCTTAAAAAAAAAAAAAAAAGACCTTGCAGGAAAGACCTGGAGAGGAGCTGCTAAACTGTAAGTTCCTGAGCATCCTCCAAGTAGCACATCCTTCAGTCAATGGTTCTCTATCTCAGGTGGAGGTTAAAATCATTTGTCAAAACTCTTTGGGGGAGCTTTCAGAATCCCAGGACACAGGCCACATTCCAAACCAATTAAGTCAATGTCTAAGGGTTGGGCCCAGACATCAGGATTTCTGAAACATTCTCAAGAGAGGATGAAAGTATAAACAAGATTAAAAACAACTGAGGGGCACCTGGGTGGCTCAGTGGGTTAAGCCTCTGCCTTTGGATCATGATCACAGGTTCCTAGGATGGAGTCCTGTGTCCAGCTCTCTGCTCAGCGGGGAGCCTTCTCCTCCCACTCTCTCTCTCTGCCTGCCTCTCTGTCTACTTCTGATCTCTCTCTCTCTCTGTCAAATAAATAAATGAAATCTTAAAAAAACAAAAAACAATAACAACTGACACTCAAGAAAAGCCAAAGGATGTGAAGGCCATGCATTGGGATTAGGCATTTAAATTCACAGCTGAGCAAGAACTACCAGATAGCACCCTTAGAAACTCCTCATTACAAGGCTTCCTGGGTATCTAGGTAGAATTATGGGGTAATTAAGGCATTTTTCTGATTTCCTCTGCTGTTAACACTTAATAGTTTAGAATGGGAACAAAGCTGAAAGAAAAGGAATGGGCAAACTTAAGCTTTACTTGAAGCTGAACTCCTGATGTAGACACAGCTGGACGTTTAGGGTTAATAACTCCCATCTTGCTAAAATCTACAGTACAGAATTAATAGCCGACAGACTAATCTTCCAAATAACAAAAGAACTTGTAATTTTGTTCTCAACAATTAAAAAAAAACTAATAAAATAGTCTTTACATTTTTCTTTTTTAGTGTTTTATTTAGTTTCAGTTCTAGCTTCTCTGCTCAAACTTCTGTGTCAGTATTAGTTGTGTAGAAGTCTTATATCGTTGGTTATTTATGTTACTAAGTTTCCTATGGTAAGTAGCTAGGCATGGTATTCTTTGGCGAAATATCCTTAGATCTGAAAATGAATTTGAGTTTCTGAATTGAAACTATCTTCAGAAATCATGTGTTTGTCCCATAATTTGTATGTGGAGTATCCTCCTAGGAACCTGGCTTTCTGTTTACTGGCTCTAAAGTCTGTTCCACTAGAACTGTTCCAAACCTACCTGTGGAATAATCTAAATTTCTGGTGCTAAAAATTGGAATTAGTAATTTTCCATTACAATTATTAGGATGATTAAAGACTAATTCAAACACACACATATACGTACACACTCAACAGCCAGCGAAAGGAAAACCCAAACGAACTTTGATCTTGTCTCTACCAATTCAATCCAACTCAAAGCTGCAGAGTTTAAACAGAACTAGCCCAGGCACCAACCAATAGAAAAGCCATTTGATTCTCTACATTCAAGTTCCTGTGACAGACCCAAGTCCTTAATACCGAATTAGTAGAATTTGCTACTTCCAAACACAAAAGACTCTTTGCTTATGTCCACATGTCTTATGTGGGAAGTCAACAGATTAGTCCTTATTAGGAAGGAAACCTAACTAGAACCTTCCAACTGGATTTTCCTTTTCCCTTCCCTTCACCGACTACTTCTGGGTATGCAAATATATACATGGATATGAGAGAACATAAATTTGGCTAACAGTTTGACACCACTGTTTTATTAACAAATTGTAACTCAAAGCAAAATTATTAAATAAGGACATACAGTAAAATAAACATTCCAGTGGCCTTTTAGACTGAAAAGTTCTGCTCTACAAATAAAGGGGAGAACAATACAATTACACGATAGTGCTTGTACAGACTTGCTGAATATGCGATGAAGCCCGGACCAGCCAGCCAGTTGTCTCATCTCTTCTATCCCAGAAAAGGGTGAAAAGAACAGGACAGCTGTAGATCCTGACTCTGAGACTTACTGGTGAATGGAATGACAGATGTAGAGCCAGTGCCCCAAAGTGGGCAGGCCCTCATCTCTGACAAACAAAAGAGGATGACAGTCTTGGAGCCCCATTTACTTCAATAAAATCTTCTTTTTAAGCCAGCTGTCTTTTCTTTCTTTCTTTTTTTTTTTTAATCTAAGATACTGAGTGGTACAAGGCAGTATTTACTGATGAGGTCTCAGAACACCATTTTACCTGATAATCCAAGCAAAACACCAACAATTAGTTCTCCCTATTTATTACCTTTTAATTGTATCTATATTTTGCTATATATATATATATTATATGCTAATGATACATCTATAGCTTTATGGTATGTGTCAAATAAAAAGGACTGTTCTAGCTTTGTCTTAGATTTACCCATGAAAAATCTGAAAAGTAAAAATGTTTATCTTCAAAATGTTCCACATCTGTTAGATGTATCTCCTCATAATCCACTGAAGACCCGTAGTTTTGTCTTCTTGCAACTCCCTATTGACCCAAAGTAATGATTTGTACAACTCATTAAGCACATATTCAATTCTCTACCATATGTTGTGTTGGTAACTTCCTGTACTTTTGCTGTCCTACTCAGAGACTGTAAATATCTTGAAATTAGGCATCTATTGCTTATCTTTGTCTAGAGTAGGTGCTCGATAAACAGGACAATTCACATACCTTATCTCATTGGATCCTCAGAGACATCTTAGGGAGTCGGTAGGGCAAATAATATCCAACTAAGGCACCAGTAGTTTAAGAAAGGCATCATCTAATCTAACATAGAGAATCAGTGAAATTGGAAATTGAAACCATTTTTTTCCATGTATAATTCAATATTTATTATACTTATAGCCTCTCCAAATATATGGAAATGTCTATCAACTGTAGAAGTATTTTTATTTTTATTCTCAATTTCTTTCAGTTGTTCAATAAAAACAAATTTACCAGGGACAGAGCTGATAACCATGAGTAGTGGTCAAAAACATGTATTATAATTTAGGTCCTACATCTGAAGCTTAAGTTCTGAGGAAAACTATTCATACTGCAGTTCTTTGTTTAAAAGGATTAACATACCTTTGCTTTGCCTTGGTAAATAGCTTTAGAAGATGAAGACTTTATAGAATACAGTAGAAAAACATGTTAAAAATGTGAAATCCATAAGAATAAAGGAAAACATTAAATTACATTTAAATAATCAAAGTAACAGTGATTCTGACCCAAGGAGGTAATTGTATGAATAAAATTTAATGTTCCTGCTAATTTTTACATAAAGCCTTATGAATTTCACACCTAAAAACCTGCATAAATTCATCGACATTTATTTGTAAAATGACTTTGAGCTCCAGGAATTTCATGCAGTTTGAAGTTGACTTTGTATAGAAAAGAGAATAATGCTAATGAGTGAAAATTAAGTATAAGGCATAAATATGTAATTATATACATTTCCAAAAGTGGGATAAATCACACATTAAGTTATGTCATAATTCAAGGACTTGTAAGAGGCAAGAAGATATACTTGATAGTCTTTGGATAATTACTTTTAATTAATATGCCTATATTACAAAAATATGAGAATATTTTAAATTAGGGATGTAAAAATATTCAATACAAGAAAAATATGGATCTTTAAAGCTAGAGGAGGGCAACCACTGGAAAGAGGAGAGATTTTACTTCTTCTGCCTACCCATAAAAGCTAAGTCTAGACATTCATAATTATACCAATTAATTGGCCATTTTGACTAAATTATGTAAATGGTCTATATACACTTCTCAAAGTACATAACTGCCAATGCTATTTTCACTTTGGTTAAGTCTACACTAGCTAGCAAAACAAAGTGGATAATTAAGACAATTATTCTGATAATTTAGATCAAACATTAATTAAGGTAAAAGCAGATTAATTTTTCCGGGGGGGGGGGAGGTTTGGATTGGAATATAAATGTTCCTTTTGTGTTCCATAAGCATGTCAAAAAGCTTTTCTGGTTTTTTTAATTGTTTTTGGAATCTGATTTCAAAACATTTAGTATATATTGTTCCTACAGCAATTACTTAAGCAGAATCTCAGGTTCTTAAATTCCCAAGGTGCCTAGGTAATAGAATAGTATTTTAGAATTGTTTATACCAGAATTGGCTTAATTCTCATTTTCTAAGTTCATAGACTATACTGACAAAATTTATTACTCACAATTCAAAAATAAAGTCATTAGAATGTATTCTTTTTTTTAATTTTTTTTTTAAAGTAGAATGTATTCTTTATATTGGCATTACAGTTAGGTAAAATGCCCTTTTACCAGAAGTGTGCTGAAGCATCTAGAAGTACAATGATGTTCATAATTTACTTTAAATGGAAAAAAAAATTGTACTTTAAATGGGTGGGACAGAAAATATATGCAGGTGCATGAATAAACAAACAAGTAATTAGGTATCCTATAGCTATAGCTACCAATCTATTCAGAGGTAGTATGTCAATATCTACCTAGAGAGAGAGAGAGAACATATAAGCAATTGTCACAGAATGCTAACAATGTTAGTCTAGATGAAAGGAATATGGGTGTTCACTGAAATTAAATGTTTCATTTACTATTATTTCAACTTTTCTGTAGGTTTGAAATTTTTCAAAATAAAAAGTTGGGGGAAATATACATTTTAAGCTTCACATGAAATAACTAATAAATATTCAATACCCGTCAAACCCCCATGAATATGATACCCCTGAGATTGAAAATGCTACAGTACCTCATTTCTTAAAACCATACTGTGAAATCTATACTAAAGATGCTTTCCAATAGGCCTTAAGTGAGTACTTTAAAATATTCCCAAGGTTTCCCATGCAGGGTATAGTTAAAGAGCATTCCACTTGAGATCCTTGCCTGAAAGGCCCTATAGAATTGCAAAGTATCATTATTAAGCAAATGTTCCTGGGCCCTTGGGTGGTTCACTTAAAACACATTTCACTGTATTGAATATTCAATGCCAAAAGCACACTGTTCAGTGTTAAGATTTGCAATTTAAACCCAGTTGGGAGAAGTAAAAGGTTCTTGTAATTTGCCTATATTGTATTGCATTGAGGTAGTAGCTTTCATTGATAATTAAGTTCCAAAAATATGAGTTAGAATGTGTGAACAATGGAGGAAAGCTAACCTTTCTATTATAGCCTCAGCTCTTGACTTCTTGTATTTAAGATTACAGATGCTCCATTAAATCGATTTTGTGTTTAATCTCCTCTTGAAAAACAGTGAATGCAAGTCCCCAACTTTCTTCCCTTTGAGCAAACCCAAGTATTTGACAGTGAAAACTACTAGGCTCAAACCAGATGATTAACACCGCCCACTGAGGATAAGAAAAGTTTAGCGTGCTTCTTTTGGGGTAGTTTTCCTCAACTAACTCTCACTGGTTTCGAATATCAAAATTTATTTCACACTAGATTTTCAAATAATTTTTTGGAAGAATCAGATTTGAGATGGAAGGGTGTGCGTTTAAAGTGATACTACTGATCATGTTCCCTTTAAATCCATAGATATGTTTTAAAACATCAGAGAATTTTTCAACTGTAATGTGGCTTTAAAAAAAGTTTCCATCAAGTATCTGCTTGTCGTCCAGTACTTTTGCGTGTTTTTTTTTTTTTAAATCTGGGTCCTTTAATAAAATACAGAACAATAAAAATTTGCAGAACAAAGGACCGAACAAAAAAATAAAAAACTAAGAAAAGAAGGCAGGCGATTGTCATTACATTAGAAGAAAATTACTTGATTCCCTTTTAAATATGTGCTGGAGCGTTGAGACCCATCTCCTTGGTCCCCGCTCTGAACGAGGGGAAATGGTCAGCTGAGCTGTGACTTTCTCTGGTCCTCATCTAAGCAGCGTCACTTTCTCAAGCGCCACTGGCACTGGGATTACACTCCAGAATTTAGAGCTTCAGGCAAGAAAATGTACTCCACACTCAATATAGAGCTTACCTTCAAAAGAGGTGAAACTACCTTGGCAATGAGAGCCCAAGCAGTGCGTTTGGGATCTTTGTGGGAGATCTTCTCCCCACGTGTATAGAAAGGGAGTGGTGAGACAGGAATTGTGTAGCAGTGATTCTCTACAGTGGTACCGGGATCAGCGGCTTCAGCATCACGTGGGAACTAGTTGGAAATGCAAATTATCAGTTCCTGCTCCCAGACTTCCTTTAGCACAAACTCTGGGGATGGGGCCCAACATAAGCGTTTTAACCAGCCCTTTGGGTGATTCTAATATATTATCTCTGACAGAAACAAGAATATAAATTTTTCCAAAGAGCTTTCAAGTCCAGTCCAGTCCCGTTAAGAGCTGGAGAGGGAGAACAGCAGAACAGGATATTCAACTATTACCCGGGTCGGGTGGGTCCCAGGCCGCCTGACCTGTCCGCGACCCCCTCCCGTACACACGCCCCCCGCGGCCGCAGCGCCCCCCCACCCCGTGCCCGCCTCCCTCCGCCCCCCCGGCTGCGCCGGCCGCCCAGCGAGAGTCCGGTCGGGGGCCGGGGGCGCGGCGGGCCCCTCCCGCAGCCGCGCGTGCCGGCCGCAGCCCCCTCCCGCCCGGACTGCCCCTTTGTCCGCCCCGAGGGCGGCACCTTCCCGCCCGCGGGGTGTGTGAACCCTCGGGGGGTGGGAGAGGAGGAGGGACGGGGGAGGGAAGGAGGAGGAGCGGGGCGGGCTGCTGAGTGCAGGGGTGGGGAGCCGCCGTCGCACACCCGACTACCGACCCGGCCAGCCTTCGGAAAGGGGATTTTGTGGCCCGCCCGGGAGTCCGCGCGAAACAGCCGCCCCGAGGCGGGGTGGCGCCTCCCCCTTGGCGGGAGCCGCCGCGCCGCTCCCGGCCTAAGAGCCGCGGCAGCCCGCGGCGTCCAGGGCCGCCGAGAGCCGAGCGGGCGGCGGCGCTCGGCGGGAGAGCGCGGCTAAGCGGAGGGGAGGGCCGGAGGGTGGGGCGGGGCGGGGCTGGGCCGGGCCGCGCGGGAGCCGAGCGCCCGCGCCTCCGCCTCCCGCGCCCGCGCCCGCCGCAGACCGGGGCCGCGCCGAGAGGCGGGGACGCGTGTGCCCCCCCGCGGGCCGCCTGCGCCCGGGCCCGGAAGGTGCGAGGCGGCGTGGGCCTGCGCGCTGGGCCCGCGGCGGAGCTCGAGCGGGCCCTGCGACGGCCGACGGTCGCGGGTGGGGGCGAGGGGAGGACCGGAGGAAGGGGAGGGAGTGGCGAGCCGGCAAGAAAGGGGAGTGCAAATATTGTGACTGCTGCGTACGGAAACTATCTGCGGAGCTGTCGGAGATCTCCACTCCAGGCGCCCGGAAGACCGCCTGGAAGCTCGACGGCCCCCCGTTTGGAAGGACTCTCCGACTGCTGCACAAGACCGCGGGCACTCGTTTCTTCCCGATCCTGCGACGGGTGGGGAAAACTCTTATTCTAGTTTTCCCAAGGACAGGGCATTAATTAAACTGACTTTTGGGAAGCTTCGACTCCTGGGCGGTTGCCACCGTTGCAGGATATGTGAGGCGGGAGCCTTTCTTCTCTGCCCCTACCCCACCCTGGGCTGTCACCTCGGGGTTTTCGTTGCCAGTCTCCTTACCTGAGCCCTTGGGTAGCCGTAGCACAGAAAAGGGACACAATATCAGTGGCAAACTTTACAGGGCAAAACACCCCGAATATGCGTGAAACCAAAAGCGGGAGCACCTCTCACGTTGTCCGGACAATTAATCGCGGGAACGCGCGATCTTCGCGGCTTCTCGTGTCCACTGCGGTCTCGGCGAGCCAATCGCGTTTGGGACACTCGGTCCGCAAGGTTCTCCCTTCCAACTGAGTTATGGACGGGGACACACCAGGCCTTTTAATTTCCTCCCGCAGACTTGTAAACCTACAACTTTCCCACCTATTTCTAACCGTTTTGGAATTTCTGTTAAGTCTTAGGTAACTGAAGGAGAGGAAATTCGAATCACCCAAGCTTAAGTTAAGAAAAAAAGTAGACTTAGTTGCTAAATCAACAGCAAAATCACCTAATAAAACTTGTTGTGATACCTAAGGCTTGTTTTGAAATTTTAAATACCATATATTAATTGGCCAATTTTCAGTTAAATCTAAGATCTATTAAAACACAAATTGATCAAAACACTCTTTACTGCCCTAATACCAATCAATAAAATCAATAGTGCTGGTGTCTTTTAGCAACAACAAACAATACTTGTTTTGGTTTTACTTTGGCTCCTATTAGTTTGCTACACACCTCTTCTTAGAGTCCCATTTGGTAAGTATGCCAAAATTGCAGAAATCATTTTTTAACGTCCTTTTGTTCTCTAAACTTAGAGAACTTCTTGAACCAAAGCAGAAAAAGGTTGGAAGTGGGTTCATTAGTCTTTCTAACAGTTTTATCCAGAAAGCTTCAAATAAACTGACCTTGGACAGTGCTAGTCAAATCATCAAGGTTTGCAACTTTTTTTTTTTTTAGCTTCAAGGGGTGTATGGGAAGTGGGGGGATTATGCCTAAATTAGAATAGGTGTAATCTAGAAAACTGCTTGAAGCACCATCTACAGAAAAATGAGAACTTTCTGTTGTTAGTAGCTGCTTTTTGAAGGTAATGGGCATTTCACTTCAAGGCGGCAAATGCTGAGTGTAGACTCCAAAGTCATGGGGTTTGGTTCTTCCAGTGTTTGCTTTCTTCAATGTTGATTGAAGACCAATGTGTATGCCTTTATGAAACAGCACCGGAAAATGATTTTATAACAATTACAGACATGACAATAATGAGTTCAGCTTATTTCTTTTATCTTAAGAAACAGTGCAAAAAATTAGGGAAGAAATGTTGAAGACAGAGGAGAGGGAAAGAAGGGACATCTCTGGGGCTACTGCAGTTTAAGTGCAGACACTTCAAGAGGAAAGAGTTTGATCTCTTCTCACTCTTTCCGTCTCGCAGTCTTGCCCCTTGTTTTGAATTAAATGTGACACCCTTCTTTGGTGGGCAGCAAGGTCCTTGTTATTTAAGATGGAGAATCATCAAGGCGAGGTGGGTAGGAGTGATGCTATGTGTTTGGAAGAAATGGAACTGCGAAAGCATCCAGTAAGTTGGAATTTTCGGGTGAGAGGACTGAGGAAATGTGCATTCTCCTATCTGAGCAGCCTTTATTACTTTTCCAGAAGCCATAAGCAAGAATAAAGATTTTATTTCCTTTCAAAAATTAACCTCTGCTGAGTACATGAGTCCATTCTTGTCAAGCCTTAAAAACGAGTTTCCTGTTCCATTGAGATGGGCTTTTCTGTCAGAAACCAGGAGTCTTCCCGCTGGGTAAGGCAGATGTCCTTGAACCCAGTGATTAGCGCATCATGCCGTGAATTTCCTGGAGGTGATGTAGATATTTTATGTCTAACACACTCTGAAGTGGGGACAGAATCTGGTAATGGGTCACCCCTGTATGTATGTTTATTCCCTGTTCCCTAGCCCAGCCACCCTGAGCTGCGGGGGAAGGAGGCTAAAGTAGCTGGCGCCCATTTAATAGGAGAGAAGGACTGCATGGACATGATGCCACGAAGGGCACTAATCCAATCTGTAGCCTGGGTTAGTGAAATTAATCACTGCTGTTCCTTCCGTTTCCATCTAGAACTCTCCAGTCACCAGTAAAATCGTCTCTGTCTTCGCAGATGGAGGAAACTGGGCGTGAGCGGCGGGTCCGGCCAAGACCATTGCGAAGTCCTGCAAAACTCATTGAAATCAGGCGTGAAAAATGCTCAAAAATGACCTGACGCAAAGCTTTTGATGTGTAGGGATGAGCGGGTTGTGCGGATGTGAGAGGGCTAACCCTAATCTACTAGGGCTGCGGGGGCGGTACTCAACCTAGGGATTGTGCTGGACCAGGCAAATGCTGGATTCACACGACGCCTCTTTGCTGTGACCAATAGAGACGTCCAGTTCGATTACCACGGAAACTCTCCGGGCTAATTCAACTTGACCCAAATGTGTGACCCATCTCGTTTACTACGGTAAAGGGGGGGGGGGCACGTGACTCCTTTCACTTTGGCGGCACCTGAAAACGTGGAGCTGTGAGCAAGAGTGTGGGTGGGTGTGGGCGCACATATTCGATTTCCAAACATCTTTTGAAGCTGTCTTCTCATTTGTAATTTACAAACCCAGTAAATTTCGAAGAGCCTGATAGTGTTATCAGACCTAAATGCACTGTCAGCTTTCCTCCAGAATTAGGTTTTCACTTTATTCTTAAAATCCTTTGCTAAGAAATGTGTGGACTCACTATCTGAATCTCCCTATAAGAAACACTCATGAAGAGAAATGAGTTAAATACAATTGAGGTAGATTTGTCAATAAAATTGAAGCACACAAAAATACCCTAATATATCGTGCAGCCTCATTCAGGAAAACATATCGTTCATAACCCCACAAAAATTCTTTACCCCAGTGTCCTCAAAGTGGCTTCAGATATCACCACTTCTTAAGAAAAAAAAAAAAAAGTTAGCAAAAGCCTGCACCCAAGTTTTGGGTGGGATTCAATATTCTAAGCAAAATATGCTCAACAGATGATAGTAGAGATGAAGCCAGAAAACAACTCCAGCTATTTAAACTGCCAAATGAGACATAAAGCTGCATTGTAAAAATCATCTGGAAAACAGGTTTTCCCATTGAAGTCGCTTTGTGTTAATTACTGTGAGCTGGAAGGCTGGAGATCGAATGCCTGGAAGCCGACTTTCACCCCGCATACGTAAACGGAAAAAGTGCTGAACCGCAGCCAGAGGGCTCCTGCTCGGACTCATTGCCATGCATGCCTAGACATTAATATGTGTTCATGGAGGGCTCGTACAGTACGAGGTGTTATTTCCTTATAAAGAAACACCAGGTCTCGCTTTCCATTCTTCTTACAAAATTATTCGCATTATTTATGCTACATTGAGCGATCTAATTTCTTCGTGATAGTCAGCTAATTGCTCTGGCAGGTAATTAGAAGCGGTTTACAACGCAAAGGGCTTTTGCATTGCCCCTTGGATTATTAAGTTGCGCTGTAAATTATACCATATTTGCTGGGGAAAAATTCTTTTGAGCAAGTTCTCTTCCTGCGATCTGAGATGAAATCGGCTCCCCCCCATACACACCCCTCCCTAGCCACCCCCACTGCCACCACACCCCCTGCTTTTCCAGGACTCAGAGTCGAATGATTCTAAAGCACGCGATTTTGTTCGTGTTCACTGGGCCGAAATAACGTGGCCATTATGGCCTGAAATGGGCCAGGTTTGAAGCGAGCTTCCTGCGCGCCTGCAATATCCAGCAGGCATGTGGGAAAAGAACGGCTTAAATGGGGACATCTGTTCAGTGCTGCTCATCTTACTCTTACAGCCAGGTCAGGTTAAGAGAATAACCTGTTCGCCACCTTTTTTCTTGTTAATAAGACTATTAGAAAAAAAGCGAGCACACACACACAAACAACACTAATTGAGCTGCCATATAAGCAAAGAATCAGACACACAAAGGTAGCAGCTGAGTTACAAGAGGAACTGTAAAAAATAACCATGGGGCTATTTCAAGGGAAATCTACAAGACTTCTGTCAGAAAAAGAAAAGAGAAGAAAATCAGAATATGTGAGTTCAGAAATGCTCTCTACAGAAAAATTGGTTTACTTAAGAGATTTTAAGAATTCAACAAAGAACGGTTTGTTTTCAGGTTTTCATTTTAATAAAATTGACCTGAAGGTAAACCCTAGAGGATTTCCCCGCCCCCTTTTTTCCTTCCTTATGCCTTCAAGTACTCTGAGGATCCACACTTTTTTCTTGGTGATGTTATTTGGGTCTGTGCTATCTCTGAAGGTCTGTTGACAAACCCTAAGTGGGAGTATCCTAGTTTATCCCATAATTTTATAAAAACTAACTGTATCGCCTTTCATAAATATCACCCAATTGTAAACCTTGTACAATGGTTTGAACACATGTGTGGTTAAACCCAGAGACCAGAGCAGCTCCTAGATTATTTGTAATTAAGCACAATTCCCAAAGTAACATTTATCTTCCCCAAAATACGATTGCAATTGTCAACCGTCTGGAGGAGACCACGAGGTAATCTGGGAGCATTACCTCCTCTAGCAACAGAACAGAATGAAAAGAAATCAATAATGTTGAAGATAAGAATTTAGTAGTTTTTAACTCTGCATGTTAGCTGTGAGAAAGTGATATATAATACCAAAAGAGAAAACAGCTGAAACAAATCCATTCCAGGAAAAAATCAAGGATGAACTTGTCCGACTGTCTAAGCCTCTCTTCCTTGCCTTGCATAACAAAAATACACAGACACACACGCACACACACATACCCCATTCACCCGAAATGAGCAAACTCTTTCCCCCATGTGTGTATCCTTCATTTACATGATGAAGGAGGAATAGGAACTGCTGTAGAATTAATTATCAATTTCATCTGTGGGCTGGCAGAGAGATGACTATGAAATATACCTTAGAGTACATGCCTGCCTGTAAAACTAGCACACAATCATATGAACATACTATGAGAATGTGAACATTATGCATGTAGACAACAAATAAGGAAATAAGATTTTTTATTCCCTTAATACAAGAAGAAATACCTATTTTGGTGACTATCTTCATCTTTTCCTACCAATGAACTTACATATTCATATGATTGATACATGGGAAAAGTCCTCCTTGTCTTGAGTATATGCGATTTGAACACTCTAGCTAAAGTGAAGCAAAGTATGTAATATCCTAAGTTAGATGAGTAAACCTTTTCATTAAACCATTGCTAGTTTTTGAATGTTTTGAAGTGGCAGAGAAGAAAAAAATTATTAAGCGGTATGACACAGAAGAAAAATACCGAATCAATTAAGAAAAAAATATGGAATGTTTTCTCAAATGGTCCTGTTTATTCAAAAAGAGTCCCCAAGGCAATGCTTTGCTTCCACCAGGAGACGCGATGCAAGAAGAGGAAGAGTTACTGCTGCTTCACTGGGGTCAACAAATATATCCAATTAAGCAGTACCAGGAAAGTAAGGACTCGGCTGTAAATGTGGCCGGACAGTTTGAAACCGAATAACCTCACTAATAGGGGCTATTGTTCAGCGTGGAAGTTCCCATTTTCCAATCAGGAAAATACAGCCCTCTCTGGGCTCTGGACGACTGATCCCTTCCCACCTACGGTTCAACAATCTGCCACCAGCGAGGAGTTTTTATTACCTCCCTTCCCAGGAAATGTTAGGCAACTTCCTAGTAAAGGCCGCCCCAAAGCAGGAGTGGACAGCAAAAGAGCACCCTTTAGGAATCCACAGGTTCATGCCTGGCCAGGTTTTCTGTTCAGCAGGAAAGTAACTTTGACCTGAAAGCTCCCGACCACGAGATTAGCCCCCCAACCTGGCCCAGCCCGCTCCTCCCTGCAGTCGGCGGCGGCGCTGGGCTGCCTCACCATTCCTCTTCACGCTTTATTTAGTAGCCAGCACGCCCGCGCAAGGTCCCCTCACAGTGGCCAGGGATTGGGGGCTGGCTTCTCATTTCGGGAGAGGCGCCTGCCAGGCACTCGCGGCCGGCTCCGCGTTCACTCGGTCCGCCGCGGGCGCGGGCCGATCAGCTCCCAGAGCTTGCGCGTCCCTGCCAACGCTCCTCCGGAAACCGAGATGCGAAGAGCCCGGTTTAAACGTACCCAGCAGAGGTACGCGCCTATATGCAGTAGTTCATGTGAATTCTTTTTTTTTCTTTTTTTCTTTTCTTTCAGGCTTTTTTCAGTGCTGTGCATATACCGGACCACACTTTGTCCAAAAGCCGTATTTGGTGTAGATGTGTTGCCGGACACTTGAAAGCCTGGATAACTTTGATGTTTTCTACTATAAATCCCTAATTGTACTTAATGGTTACAAATGGTTTTATTTACTTGTCGTTGTATCTACACATTTTAATCTACTTAACCAAACAGCGGAGGCATATTTCACTCCCTGAAAAGGAAAAGCAAGGATCGAGGCCTCTAATTTGCTTTTAGGACCTTTTATTTCTTTGACTGTGAAAGCGTAAGAGCTCCAAATCGCAGCATTGATTAGTCTTCAAACCCGCCTGCAAAAAAAAGCCCCCGTTTTTCACTCCATCTAAGGAGATGTTGATGTATATTGTAGCTGCAAGGTGTTAGATATACTTGAGCAAGTTGTTCCCAGGATGTAAATTAGGTCCCAAAAGCTGTTGTCCAAATCGAAGAAACAGAGAAATTAATCTGGGAGACTATCCATCATCACCGGTAATAAAGAGAGCGACATGGATGAGACAGATGATATGATTAAGGGGCTGTGGTCGTTTTAATTAACTTTTTGCTGTCCTGTAATGATCAAACTGGTCACCAGACCCGGTCAATAAGCATGTTAATATCAAACAAATAAAACCAGGGATGATTAAAAACCTCCTGGTTTATTAAATTTGAAATTCAAATGAAATTTATGCTGCAGATGCATACAGAATGCTAATAGATTTTAGCTTTATTGAAAGTGGATCCCACAGGTTTGCAAGAAACAGCAGATTATCAGTCTACTTCTCTCCTTGCATGTTGAACTCAATATGGGGTGGGGGAAACTTTTAATGTTAGAAAGTCTGCACTTTCTTTCTTCCTCCTTCCCTTCAAAACCTCTATGTTGTCATAGCACAATACTTGAGTAATGATCAACATCACGAAAGGTAAACTGAACTGTATGCCTTATGAAATGCTCGGCCAGACAGGTTGTATCTACAGTGGGTTACAGATGTTTCTTCCTGTGTGGGATTCAAAAATGATTGAGTCACTTCTCCAAAGTGGAGAAAGAACTGCCATTAAGATCAGTTTCATTGAAACCAGAAGCAAGATTGTTGCTGTTTTAATTTTTGATCAATTATGGAATTTTTTTGTTTTTCCTTTTTAGTTCTGTTGTCCTATGCCTTAAAACAAACACTAACCACTTCTTTTGGGGAGGGGAAGTGGAACGGGCACAGTATAAGGGAAAAAATGCCCTTTGACCATACTAATGTGAAATAAACACTTAATTTTTTTTAATGGGCTAAGTGGAATATATATGTATGTATATGTGTGTATATCTCCATCTATATCTCTGTATATTTTCTAATGAAGAAAGATGCACATACAAACCTTTGTGAAAATCCTCAAATGCTGCAAAACCTTATAGAAATCGAGGAATCCAGAATGTTCATTAAATCCACACCCATGTTATCACCCATTGTCATAGGAAGAATTACATATTATTCCAAAGTGAATTTATCCAAATAAAAAATCTTAGAAGTAGGGAGCTCAAAACTGTTATCACATGATGGGGAGTTTTTTCTGATTCCAGCATTTTTTGAGGAAACAGTGGTTAATGCTTCTATTTACTCTCAGAGTCAGCATTTAACTTTTTTACTAGTCTTACCTCACTTCCTTCTAGAAGATAGGAGGATAAAAAGATAAAATAAATAAGGGAGTCTTCTTTCAAAGCTTTTTTTCTCTACCTTTGAGGGTGATAGTATTGATTGGAATTAAACCCCAAATTTGAACTGTGTATTAGGTCCTTAAAATGAATATCATTATAGAAAGAGACCAAAGCAATGAAGTTAATTCTCTTTTATTTGTTAAACGGAGTTCCCTCCTTCCCCCACCCCTTCCTCCTTCTGGGCTGGCCTGTCACGCCTTCTCAACACGCTAAAATCATTCAGAGTGGCTTGCAGGGAGAAACACGACATTTATGGTAAGCGTCAGCCTTCAGGGAAAGAAAGCAGTTCATTAATTTACTTCACACTTACTTCAAAGTATGAGAATATACCTTACCCTCTTAATCAATAGATATGATGTACAGTCAATATCCCAACACTGTTAAAAACGGGTCAGAAACACACTCTCACACCACAAACATCAGCCTCAACTCTGCTAAGTGAAACTTACACAAATGATCCTGACTTTGGAGTTTAGTAAACCCGAGGAGGATTTTTCTCTGTTTTGGTTTTTTTTTTTTTTTTTTTTTTAACATTTCTAGAAGCTCTTGATGCACTTGAGTAGGGTTCAAAAACAATAACATGAAAATGTCTCCCCGGTTAAAAAAAAAAAGACACTTTGTGCAGCTAATAATATTTTAATCAATTCTGCGTTAAAAATAGATTTCTGAGAGCATTGATAACTGCTTAAAACTATGAATTACTTTTTTAAAAAAAACATGAAATATTCAATGGTGCTGGAAAGGCTGTGGATTTTTCTTTTTTTTGCTACACTGGTATGGTATTTACTGTGGTTTAAGATCTTCCTTTGTGGGAACAGTAAATTTGTAATGACATTTCTGAAGGCAACTAATAACACAAATGGGAAGCAAGTTCTAAAATCCACCGAATTTGAGCTAAGTGTATCTATCAGCATGCACACATACTCATTGCTATCTGGCCCAAACGCCGTTAGATGGATGCCTCCATACATGTGGTCCAAGGTTTCTCAAAGGGCTCTCTATTCTCTGATCAATAAAACTCACAGATTTCAGTCAAAATTTCATGTTTATTTTTTTCTCAGAAAGTGTCAGTGAAGTTTTCTGTGAAAACTTCTAAATTCCATAAAGAGTTCCTCATTTTTTTCACCCAAAGAAAGAAACAATACTCTCTCACTCCCATCTCTATCTAATCCTTTTGTATTGAAATTTACTCAGCGTCGCGGGACAAACACGCCCGTCCCCTGGAGTGAGACTTGGACTTCCAAAGCGGAATCCCACCTCTGGAGGGGAAGGGGGGGCGGAAAGCCACCGAATCAAAGTAACAACTCGTAGACGCAGGCGCACACACGCCCTCACTCACCCCTAAAAATACCCCTCAGCGGCCCGAAGTTTCTACCCTTCCGGTGCAGAGCTTCGAGAAAGTATAGGTAGATATTAATACAATTCCCTTCAAAAATGTGGTGACAGTCCAAGAAGTTAAGAAAAACGTCACTCAACATTTTAGATACAAGGAACCAGAGGAAGTTGGCGACACAGACAGCGTTTGTGAGTATTTGTTTACTGAGCCTCACTCAACTTCGCAGTTTCACTCTTCAAACCGTCAGTTTCTCTCTGTGTAGGTGCACTTTCCTGCACTGCTCCTATTCTCCACCCCAGCCTTGTTGCCCACGCGCGCACGCACACGCACACACACCACCCTCTTCTCGCTCACACATTCACACAGCCTTCTTCTCCCTACTTCCTCTCCTGCGCACACACGCATCCACCCTCCCTACACACACACACACACACACACACACACACTATTCCTCCCTCTCTTCCCCCACACCAAACACACTCACACACCACCTCCCCTCGCTCTTCACTGCCCTGTCCTTCTTCTCTCCCTGGGTTTGTCACTCATAGTTACACTACAGTACACTCACACCCTTCCCCCAACACTTAACTGATCCGTCCCTGTACCCTCCTGTCACACATGGTTATATTGTCACCCGTAACACCCGCTCCCTTCTCGGCACGGTCTACCCTCCTCCCCCTCCGCCGCCGTGTCACTGCTACACTACCCCTTACCCCCGCCCCCGGTCTGCACTGTCTTCTTCTCAGCTTGGTCACACACGCACAGGGTTACATTGTTGCACACTCACACACCGCTTTGGAACACACGCGCAGTCCCTCGCGCCCCTCCCGCTACCGCCCCCCCCCCCCCAGCGGCGGCCTGCGGCGGCGCCGATGACC
The DNA here is from genome assembly GCA_004024625.1 of Mellivora capensis. Lineage (NCBI taxonomy): Eukaryota > Metazoa > Chordata > Mammalia > Carnivora > Mustelidae > Mellivora > Mellivora capensis. Next base: position 61,824 of record PISX010008169.1, on the reverse strand, counting down.
TCACGGCGCGCGCGCGGCGCGGCCCGGCGAGGCCGCAGATTGGCTGGCCGCGCCTCCGCGGCACTTCAAAGCCGGAGAGGGAGCTACAATTGTGGTGGAATGGGCGGAACTGATCATTGTATTGCACACCTCTAAAAAAAACACTGCCTCTGATTTATCAATATAAAAAAGATCCTCTGAGAGGAGGAGGGCACTTTTGTGTGATGGCAACTTCACTTCTAGGGGTGAGTCTCAGGATTTTTCTCTTGCTGGTTTAATTAGTTTCCTTTTATTGCCGATCGGAGGGGGTTAAAGTCGCCCCGGCCAGGCCACGGGCTATCAGTCTCTATTGAGAGCTTTTTTTTTTTTTTTTTTTCTCCCCCCTTTAAATACAAGTGAGTTTGGAGAAAAGAAAGAGGGGGAGAGGGGGGCAGAGTCACTTTTTTTCAGCGCAGGAAAAGGTTCGAAGGGCATTTAGACCAGCCACCTCGCAGCGCCCGGCCGCTCCCTGCCCGGGAGACGTGCGCCCAGTCCATTTTATATGCGACGATTTCGGGGGTAAAGAGTGCTCTCTTTTTCCTCCTGAGCAAACTGCAGATTTTCCCTCTTCCCCTTAAAAATACCTCAGCCCGTCTTGTCTTGCAGGTACGTTGAACCCGTCTCTCTCTCTTTTTACTACTGTAGACTTTTTTTTTTTTTTTTCTTAAGAAAATAAAAAGAAAAGCAGGGAGAGCGAGCGAGCTCTCTAGTTTGACCTCTTTGGGTCTGGGAGAAACAACCCAGCATGGGTTTCTGGGGACCGGAACAGGATTTTCAAAGCTCTCTCTGGATTACAGGGGAAGCGCTCTTAAAAGCAATCCACTGGTTTTTCCCCAGGCTTCTCGGCAGAGGAAACTTCCTTCCTCCCCAAACTGGACTTTTTGCTTGCTTGTTTGTTTCGAAGTGCCTGGGGCCTTGTGTGCACGGGAGTGTTGTTTTAGGTGAGAATACTTGTCAAACTCTTCTTTAGCATGGCGCTTTGCTCCCGAGTCAGACGCCGGCAGCCCAACTTGTCCCCTCCCGTAGAGTAGGAAGCAGCCGGGTGCCAGGGCTGTTGGGGGAGCCAGGTGAGTTGGTGGCGGCGTGCCGCAACGAGAGATGGGGTGCCGTGGGGCGTTTTGGAGGTTACCGGAGGACTGATGCACATTTCTTTCCTCCCTCCCCCACCGGCCTTTTGCCCACCTCCCCCTCCCCCACCCTTCTCCTCTCCTTCCCGCAGGAAGAACCGAGGTTGGGATCCACTCCTCTGGCCATGCTTGCTGCTACCTGTAATAAGATCGGCAGCCCCAGCCCGTCTCCCTCCTCCCTCTCGGACAGCTCTTCTTCCTTCGGCAAAGGCTTTCACCCCTGGAAACGTTCCTCGTCCTCCTCCTCTGGCAGCTGCAACGTAGTGGGTTCCAGTCTCTCGAGCTTCGGCGTGTCGGGGGCCTCCAGGAACGGCGGTACGTCCTCGGCCGCGGCGGCGGCCGCGGCGGCGGCGGCGGCGGCGGCGGCCCTGGTGTCTGACTCGTTCAGCTGCGGCGGCTCGCCGGGCTCCAGCGCCTTCTCCCTAACCTCCAGCAGCGCCGCCGCGGCCGCCGCGGCCGCCGCGGCCGCCGCCTCCAGTTCGCCCTTTGCAAACGACTACTCGGTGTTCCAGGCCCCCGGTGTCTCAGGGGGTAGCGGCGGAGGGGGCGGCGGCGGCGGCGGCGGCTCCTCGGCGCACTCGCAGGACGGCTCCCACCAGCCCGTGTTCATTTCCAAGGTGCACACCTCGGTGGACGGGCTGCAGGGCATCTACCCGCGCGTGGGCATGGCGCACCCGTACGAGTCGTGGTTCAAGCCCTCGCACCCAGGCCTGGGCGCCGCGGGCGACGTGGGCTCGGCCGGCGCGTCCAGCTGGTGGGACGTGGGCGCCGGCTGGATCGACGTGCAGAACCCGAATGGCGCGGCGGCGCTGCCGGGCTCGCTGCACCCTGCCGCCGGGGGGCTCCAGACCTCGCTGCACTCGCCGCTCGGAGGCTACAACTCGGATTACTCGGGCCTGAGCCACTCGGCCTTCAGCAGCGGCGCCTCCTCGCACCTGCTCAGCCCCGCCGGGCAGCACCTCATGGACGGCTTCAAGCCAGTGCTGCCGGGCTCCTACCCGGACTCGGCCCCGTCGCCGCTGGCCGGCGCTGGGGGCTCCATGCTGAGCGCTGGGCCGTCGGCGCCGCTGGGGGGCTCCCCGCGCTCCTCCGCACGCCGCTACTCGGGCCGCGCCACCTGCGACTGCCCCAACTGCCAGGAGGCGGAGCGGCTGGGCCCGGCCGGGGCCAGCCTGCGACGCAAAGGCCTGCACAGCTGCCACATCCCGGGCTGCGGCAAGGTGTATGGCAAGACGTCGCACCTGAAGGCGCACCTGCGCTGGCACACGGGCGAGCGGCCCTTCGTGTGCAACTGGCTCTTCTGCGGCAAGCGCTTCACGCGCTCCGACGAGCTGCAGCGGCACCTGCGGACCCACACGGGCGAGAAGCGCTTCGCCTGTCCTGTCTGCAACAAACGCTTCATGCGCAGCGACCACCTCAGCAAGCACGTGAAGACGCACAGCGGCGGCGGCGGCGGCGGCTCGGCGGGCTCTGGTAGCGGCGGCAAGAAGGGCAGCGACACCGACAGCGAGCACAGTGCCGCGGGCAGCCCGCCCTGCCACTCCCCGGAGTTGCTGCAGCCCCCGGAGCCCGGGCATCGCAACGGCCTGGAGTGACGCGCATCCCGCCGTGGTCCTTCTCCTCGACCCCCTCCCATCCCGGTCCGCTTGGGTCCCGTCTGTCCTGGCCTCCGCTCCAGCCTCTTTCCACTGTCCATCCTGCTCGCACTTTCTGTCTCCTTCAGTCTCTCTCTCTCTTTTGACTCACTCTGTGACTTTACTTTGTAAAGGGGATATGGACATGTAAGTAGCACCCTTTGCTCTCCTGGGCCCTGGCTTTTTCATCTCCACCAGGTAACACTCTAGGAGCCCCGTACAGCTGTAACCGGCGCCTCGCCGGGTCTATATTTTCCGTCCTCTCCTCGTCCTCTCTCTGCCATCCCCAAGTTGTATCATTTAGAGGGTAGCGGTCGCTGGAGGTAGAGCTGGACGGATCTAGTGTCTGGGAGACCCGTGGCCTCGGCAGGAGCGGGAACGGCTCCCCTGAACGAGGTAGTGCTGCGCGGTGGGGGAGGGCGAGGCAGGAGGCCGGGCATCCCCGCTGGGGCAGCCTGCAGCGAGGTCGGAGAACCACTGTCTTGGCGGTCTCGGCTTCCGAGAGCCCTGCCTGGCCGCTGCATGCCGCTGCCCTCCCTGCTCAGAGGTGTCCACCTGGCGGCCCCGAGACCCGGAGTTTGTAGAGTTAGCTCTCCCAACGTCAGCTCTGCCTCTTTTCCTTTGTTCCCTGAGGTGGAACCGATTCAAGTTTCAGCTAAGGGCAGTCCTGGTGAATCGCTGCAGCAGCCTTCTTTCATCTTTATAACTTTTTTTTTTTTAATAAAAAACTAAAGAAAAAAATACAGCATCCTTCTACTTGGTTCCCCTCTAGATAGTTTGTCCTCTCTAGCAGTGACCAAGTCTTTCTTTTCGAAACTGCTAACGTTGATCCCAAAGTTATTTTGATTGCATTAACTTAACTTATGGGGTGGGGGTGGGGGTGAGGGTAGGTGTCTTTTTCTTATGCAAAAATGCCCCTTTCCGGTGAGACCAGATTAACTAACTCCGTGTTTGTCCTTTTCTACCTCGTTTTTCACCACTCCTGAGCATAACCTCCCAATCTTTTTTTGCTAGTCCAGCCACCGGTTTGTATTGTACCCATTTCTGTAAATTCTTGGAATTCACTGAAGATTCTTAGGGTTAAACTTTTTTTTTTTTTTTGCGTGTGATTTAAACTTATAAACAAGTGAAGAAGCTATCGTTTATTTAAGACGAGGCTGTAGTTTAAATGCCAAAAGAGGGAAAATAGGAAAAAAAAACTTTGTAAAATATATCAAAACCTAATGGTTTGTACAACTGGAGAATCCTTCTAGATTAGTTACCAATTAATTATAACTCCACCAGTGTATGGGTGTGAGGTGCAGCTGTCCAGGAGACGATTTTGTATAGTATTTTTCTTGTATATTACTTCCAGTAAATATTTGAAAATATATTGAAGTAAAGTTGATTTTTTTTTCTTTTTTTGGTCATACAAAATACTAAGAGTTATTGTTGCAGTTCTGATGAGCTGCAGGTATTTTGAACTCACTTCTGGAGGTGCAGAGCCACAAACGCACTTTCGGGGCTTAGTTTTGCTCGAATATGAATTTAGATAGGTATCAAACTGTAACTAAGACAATATTTGATAAATGTGGGATTACATTTAATTTAATGGAGCATGTACTTCTTTGCATTTGCTGGCAGTTCAGGCATAGTTAAAGTGAGAGTTCTCCTATATTTCATAATAACTGGGTCTGCCAAAACCCATGTATTAAATAAATTGTCCAAGTGAAACCCAACTAACTTTGGCCTTTGTGTATTTCCTGAAGGTAATATTGTTAACTGTTAATAAACACTCCTGACACTACATTTAAATGTTTGCAGATTCTGCAAACTAATTGCTCATTGTAATGTTGAAATAATTTGGATATTTCACATTGAAATGAAAAGCCTTTCTCTGGAACATTTTAGACTTGCATTTTAAATGCATGAGATGTAATTGATTTATTTGTAATATTTTAAATGGTATTAATAAACTCAGATAAAAGACTAGGCCAGTTAATTTGTATTTTTTTTCCTTTTTAAACTATGGATATTTGCATTTTATCTTCAGTTAAATGTCTAATTTAAACAAAATATAACCCTGTTTTTTTGTGGTAATATTTAAATAACTGCCTTTAAGATATTACTTAGATGGAATGATCTATTTGGCAAAGCTGTGTTTCTCTATTTACCAAGATTAAGATTATAGTGTCTAAGAAATGTAATTAATTATTTACCAGTAGATTTAGCTCAAAGCATCAGGATTTACTGACCTCTTCAAATTTGTACTAAGTCACCAAACAATTCAAAGAAATTTCCCTGTTCTGCTTCCTTCTCTCCAGAAGGAGTCAGGTTGTTGGCCATTGATTGTATTTGGTATTTAAAAGGCCAAGCCTTACATTGGTAGATCAATACATCTAAAATAAAAACATGGGTTTGGGGATAACTTTTGTTGTTAGGGGGTGGAGGAGGTCAAGCTAACAAAAGCTTGTTTTTGGCATTCCATGTCTTAGCTAAAGATTATGTAGAGGTAAATATCAGTAGTAGATTCCTGTTGAAATGAGTTATCTGTTCTTTTAAAGTCTCTAAACAGCCACCAAAGAAAAGGAAGGTTAAACCTTAATCTATTTACTAGGCTATTGTTCATAGGTGTCAATGATGCCAATAAAAAAATATTGTCTTGTTATGTCTAAGTGCATTTAAGCAATGAGTGTTCCTTGAGCCATACTTTGAAACATAAAATACTTTAAATGTTGATTGATGTTATATCAAACTATTTCACTATTAGATTAATATTATTTTGAATCAAACTGAATAAAAAGTTAGTGTGTTCAGATTCCTCTAAGTTTACCTTCTTTCTTTCTGTTTGCATTCTCTCCACCCCAAGTTCAGTCTTGGTGTACTTCTTGACCTGAAAAATTTCCATTGAAATTTCTATAAAGTCATTATTATCCATAGAAAAAAGTGAAAATACAGAGTGCTGTGAATATTGTAAACTCAGGAGGAAAAAAAACAATTAGGGATAAAATATTTTAGAATAATTCAGTTTGTACCCAAGTAGCAGACTGCCTTAATCCTGTTGTCTATGCAGATACCTGAGACCTCCAACCCCTATGGTTTTAGGCAAGCAAGGTTAGCCCTGATTCTTTGGTATACTAGAGCTCTAAGTAATGGTTTTAAAAAGTAAAATAGTCTCTTTCTGTCACTTTCTTCCTAGGACTAACACGCAGAACACAGTTTAAGTGTTGTTTCTTTTTTATTGAAAGTTGCAATGCCGAGGGACTCGGAGAAAGCGGCTCTGAAGGAGTTAAATGTAGTGGCAGGTAAGAGGAAAGCTGCTTGATGCATTTATAATATAAGCTGCGTTACGTACAAAATCACATTTGATTTAAGAAGTGGGTCATGACAAGGAGAGATACTGTTTGGAAGGTTTCTTTGGGGGTAGTTGAAGGGGGACAGATTGCAAACTTTCGCTTTTCTCCTTCACCTCCTCCTCGCCCTTCTAGTTCTGGTTTATTTTGTTTTGATGGTTATTGAGCGGTATTTCTAGATTCACTTTGTGGGGGGTGGGCCTGGTTCCCTTTTGGGGATGAACATCCTCTTTTCAGAGGAAGGAAGATAAGGTGCAAATTTGTGATTTCTCTCTGCTTTGTCTGTGGTAAAGCACCTCTTAACAGTGCCTGAAGGCTCGCACAAATGAAGCCAAAGGCTGGATCTCAGTTTGAACCTGGAGACAAGGTTCCAGTCTTCAGATGAAGGTAGAGTTAAACTAGTTGTTGACCCAGAGGTCAGGCCGGTTTTATCAGTGCACCCTCCAGAGATGCGAACAGGGCTATGGGTCACGCCAGCCTTTCTGTTGATGTGCCTTGTTTCTTCCCCAAACTTTCTTCTCCACCTTGCTTTATCCTTTGCTGTTCAGTTTCTCTCTCACGCTCTCTCTGATCTCCTTCATCTTAGGATCTGTGACTTGTTGACATTGGACTATCAACAAAAATCTTTTATGCTAGAAGCTTAATTCAAACCAATGGGATGAGTTCCTTTCCCTTACGAACTGATATAAGAAAAAGTTCCTAGATGGTTTTGCCTTCCTTCAACTTTATTCTTACCCCAGTCTTGGTATAACTTCCCAACTGGGCTTCCCCTTGGGGAGAAAATGCTGAAATTAAAAAGTAAAGACAAGCAGATGATGAGACTGGACTCCTGAGTGGGCAGATCGATAATCCTGTCATCAACATTTTCATCTCCCTGTGGATCTTTTGGTGACATTACTGAATGGAATGTTACAGAAGGCCTGTGGAGGAATTTCTTTAAATATTTTATTTTGTAGGATTAGCTCAAAGGTCAGATGATCTTTTAGGTTGGTAAATTAAGGCAGGAAATTTAGAGGAATAAAACTGTAGATGTGATTACTCTCTGGTTGCCTACCGCGGTGGAGATAGATATAATGAAAGAAGCTCTACATTTTGCTCTATTTTTCATATGAATAGTCTCAAAGAGGGGTTAATTTGATGTAGGTGTTTTGAATAAACTGGGGTTTTTATATTCCTGCTGTTTTTTGCTGCGTCTATCCAGACGGGCATTATTATTTCTCCCCGCACTCATAAGAAAAACTCAGGTATGATCAACGCTTTCTTTAAAAAAAAAAAAAAAGAAAGAAAGAAAGAAATTATTTCCACAGTTGCCTGCCTTTCTTTATTTAAAAAATTGTCCAGCAGATTAACTCTATCCCTGTATCTAGAAAAAAGAAAATCGTGTTAAGTAAGGAATCAAAAGGAGTGAGGTGTAGAGCAATGGTGTACTCATTTTTAAGTTAGGACTGCCTCTTGGTGGCATCTTTTGAGGACTTTGCTTGTTATACAATTGTTGCTGTTGTTTAAAAATAAGATTCGGAATTTGCTTGCGCCCTGTTTATTCCCTGCTTCCGGATTAAAGGAAAGCCGGTAATTCCTTGCTATCCTGGGCTCCAGCCGCTGCGGTTTAAGGGGATGCGCGTCAGTGGCCATCTCTTTAGGTTCGCTGCATTCCCGGTGCGCAGGAGTGTTGATTTGCTGTAGCGTGGGGGAGGAGGGAAATCTATTTTCTTTGGTCCCTGGACGCGTGTTTAATTTAATTTAATTTTCTGCGGAGTCTCCTGGCGGTGAGGAAGCAGCCTTATACTTTTAGCTTTGGTTCCTAAGGACTGTCGGGGCTTCCAGAGCTCTAGGGACAGCGAGGAGAGCCTGGGGTGATTGAGAGCCAGGAATAAAGCGCCTGCTCAAAGCTGCCGCTTTTCACTGCTGTTCTAAAGGCATTCTTTTAAGCCCATCTAGGGGGGCTTCCTTTAAGCCCACTCCCTAACTTTGCTTCTCCAGGCTAGCACTTCTTGGTGCGCGGGAGGAACGGTGGAGGCGCCCTCTGCTTCCCCTGCAGAGCTCTCAGCTGAGGTCTGGGCTACCCAAAGTTTCCCTCATTCTCTTTTTCTGTGAGTTCAGGGGAAGGTTTTGAACCTGGGAGAATTTCCCTGCCTTTCTAAACTCTACCTCCTCTTTCCTCCTCGCTCCTTGACCTGCCGGCTGCTCTCAGAAAGACCCTCCGAGACTCCCCGGGAAGAGTTCTGATCGGGCGAGCCACATCGTCCACTCGCGGGTTGCAGCGAAGGATGGGGCCGCAGTCTGGGATCTCCCCTCAAGCCCCGGCCCCCACCCACTGTACCCCGAAGCTGCGGGCCGGAGCCGCCCGCGTAGTGCCCTTGCACACAAAGGCGGAGCGGGCGCCTCCGCCGGCTGCGCGGACAACGAGCGCCACCATGCGCCCGGCGCTCGCTCTGCAGCGCGCCGAGCGTCTGCCTCGCCTGCCGGATGCGACCGGCGCTTCCCAGGGCCTTTGGCCTGGCACGAACCGACCGTGGGAGTCGCGGCAGTGAGACTCCGCGGAGCTCACCTCCCTGCTCTCTAAAGAAGCCCTTGGTCGATGTGGGGTGGGGGGTTGCCTTTCCTTTCCTTGCTCTCCAAACTCTCAGCATCCGCGAGTGCCTGGACCTCGCAGCCTTTCTGTCCCACCCTATCCCGGGGTGGCAGGCCCCGCGCCGCGTCTTGCCAGTGCCATCCGGGTCTTCCGCGGCAAGGACGCGCCCAGGTCGTTCTTCCCAAGTTTCTCTTAGCGACGGCTGCCTGCCCTTCGTCACCTTCAGTGTTCTTTTCTTGGCCAAACTGCTGCATTCACTCGCACCTGCCCCCAGCCGTCGCGGCGTTCTGTCAAGTGCAGCGTTCTCCTTCCGCGGGAAGTTTTAGTGTTGTCATCTTATTATTGGTTTGCCAGACTCAAATCAAGGAACTTCCGCACTTCACCCACGCTGTTATCATAAAGGAAGCAAAACCAAGTCTGACTGGCTGGGGAAAAAACTGCCCTCTTTGATTTTGGGAATGAAAGAACAGTATAGCCACCTCACTGACTACTTAGGGGAACATTAGAGAGAGAGAGATTGAAATAGCTATGGCTATAGATTTAAAAATAGATCTTTTGAGAGAGGGAGAGAGAGAGAGAGAATCATTGTACCTGTTGAACAATACTCAACTTGTTCCTAAGTTGCACCTAAAACCCAGCGACTTCTCTTGGGCTTTCTTCTCCCTCTTTGCCTCTTGACACTTTGGGCAGGTGGATATTTGGGGAGTACTAGCAACATTCTCCATGCCCCATATTTGGGGGACAACTGAAGGAAAGGAAGGACAAGAGCACCCTTTCAAGTGCTCTACTTGGAGAATGTACCTGCAGTTCCATGAGCGGCCTGAGGAGAGGAGCCGGCTCCTGGTAAACCTCTCTACCGCTCCTCCCTTACGCGCCTCTAGGACTTAGACCCTCTCCTCGGGGAAGTTCATCGTACAGCTGTGGATCCACTTTGTGGATTCCACTTTGTACGCTGGGAGTTCTCAGAACTGAACACCTGAGCAGGATACGGCTCCAGCCTCCTAGCACCTGTGGTTAAATCTGGGAACTCAGCTGACGCGTATGTCCGTAGAGGGTGAGGCAGGGGAATGACCTATCAGGTCTGCAGCGAGGGCCTCGAGTGCCAAGCCCCTGCGGCCTCCGACAGAGAAACATTCTGGCCGCCAGAAGCTCCAGAATATACTTGAGGCGACCACCTCTGGAGCCGCCACTACCCTCCTCCCTCAAACTAGCTGGCGACTCGAGCCCATGTTCCCACCCCTCTCTCCGGGGTCCGGAAAGCCGGGAAGCGCTGGAATGCCTCGTCCTCTCACCCTATTGTGCCTAGGTGTTGCAAACCACTGGAGGACAGAGCTTTGCGCTTTGATCTCATGTCCCAGTCATTCTTTAGCACAGAGGGGTGAGTTTAAATTAAATTTCTTTCTTTACTGATAAGTTCTAATGGGCCTCAGAAGGTGAATAATTATGCAGTAACATTTCATGGGTTGTTGGAGTGGGAATTCCCACTGCGCTGTCACTAGGAACAGAATTTCCCGGTACGCTCAATGCTAAATGAAGCTTCTCAAGGAAGCTACAAGTGTCTTTCAGATCTCAGTGTAAATGATAGTCCTTCCCTGCTCTCACCTTTTCTTGCCCCTGCAAAGCAGTTTGGCCTCACATTTTCCATTTAAATTTATCCGTGGTTTTAAAATAATTTTTAAATCTCTACTAAGGATCTTACATTTTAAGGGTAGAAAATATTTGCTTTGATGATTAAACATGCATACCTATTAAGACAAAGTACACACTGATGAAAGCTGGGAACGCAGTTTCCTGGAAGGAAGGCAGATGAGCCACCTGGGACTTGTCTCCAAATATCTGAAATTAGTCTTTTCATTTCTCTTCACTTAGTTACGTGAATTAAGCCTTTTTTGCTTGAATCAGGAGAAAAAGGGTCAAACTGGGAGCGGCCGCAGTGTTCTGAAGGGTTCTAGTTTGCAAGTTCAGAAATGGACTTTTCATGGGGGGATAGGTTAAAAGAAAAATGTCTTTGCTACTTTATTCAGAATAGTCATCTACCTACTAGAAAATGTGAAGTTAATTTTTAAGATTTTGGTTTTTAATTCCCCCCACAAGATATTGAGAAACTACATCAACAGTTTGAATATTTAAATGGATGATGACATTTTGATACTCAAAAGGAAATCAGACTTAAACTAAATCAAATAAATCTAAATTTGTAATTTAAAAGCACAATGGAACTCTATTATTTTGTTTTTTAAAGAAAATCCTTTCTGCCCGATTCACATCAGTGTTTCATTGCATAGCATATTCCTTGTTTACTTTTCATCCCTTTAAATTTCTTTCTTTAAATGAATTAAGCTCCCACCAGCTTTAAGATTTCTAAATCAACACATAGAAATTGGAGCCTGCTTATCAAGTTTTCACTTTTCTTTTGGCAACTAATTTGAAAGGGCGCAAACAATGAGTTGATTTACATTATGCTCGTTTCACTCTGTACTCTATGTGAATGTTGAAAAAAAAAAAACCTCAATAATTCACCTAGGGTTATCTTTACGTCTTTGAGGGAACTGATCCTTCCAGCTTTAAGTTTTAGCCACTCCATTTTAAGCAATGAAATAGAAGAAAGAAAGTAGATGTTTTTCCCCCCTAGAGTTCAGATGATTGTGCAGTTCAACTGAAAGTAAAGGATTTGTACTGTGCAATTTTGCACCCAATTTAATGTCCCTAATTATGCAGGTACCCTATCATCAGGTTTCCTATCATTTCAGGAAGTTTTGTGCTCATTCTTCTACACTGATCAATGCTTCATTTCTCTCCTACATACCTATCCCTTATTTTGACTTTTTTTTTTTTCATAAGCAGTTTCTTTCCCCTTTCAATTTAACAAACAATGGCCTTTGTAAGGGAGGGGGAACCTGGTGGCAGGTGGTAATGTATTTGAAAGATATTCACTTTGATTTAGTAATGTTTTAAAAATATGAAGTCATAAAAATGCTCTTTAATAGAATTTTTCTGAAGATATATAAAGTTTCTATTTAAAAAACAATCTTTCTATTTAGGGGAAAATAATCATTTTAATAACATTAAATTCTATTTCTCCCAACTTTAATAAGGTTCTTGTGGTAACATTTCAGTAGCTTTTGTACTGTGAGGCATGTTAAATTTTGCTCTTTCTTCTAATAAATAACTACTTGGCTTAAAGCTGCAGTAGTTAAGTTTGAGTAAGGTACACATATATTTTATTTTCTATGCCTTCAATAGTAATATATTTTAGTTCGTTATCACAATTGAATGTTGTAATGGTAATAAGCAGCAAGAAGTAAAATAACCTTGTAAATATTTTGGCAATAGAACATCACATATTTTTTAGTTGCATATACTTTGTAGAAATCATATGATATCATTTATTTAGTATATGGTATAATGATTAAATGTGAACATACTTTGCTTAGTGATATGTTTACTTGAGTTTTTTTGTATCTATGTTCAGGAAAATCAGAAGCAGTGATGTGTTCCATTCTTAAAGTTCCACCTGTTGTTTTGCAGAGAAAATTTTAGTTGCATAAGAGGAGTGTAGTAGTGGCCCCTCTTGCAAAGAAATGGTATTTATATCTGTGAAGTTGTTTTGGAACTCCTTGTATTATAGTGCAAAAGCAGCTGCATGGTTCTTACTTCATTTTTTAAAGTAAACTTTCCATTTTGAAATAATTTTAGATTTGTAGAAAAATTATAAAAAATAGTCTGTGAGTCTTGGTAGTTTTCCCTATTATCATTTTATGTTACTATGGTATATTTATCAAACCTAAGAAATCTATATTGGTATATAATTTTTTAAAAATAAAGAGTAAAAGTCAACAGATGTTGCATGGCACGTCAGTGACAAGCTGTAGTTTAGGAAACTGCTGACCTCTTTTTGGTCAACTTGCCTAGGCAGAGAGTACATAAGAATAAGTTACATGGAAACCTATTCCTCAAAGATATGCCTTTAAAGCTTAGTTTCTTAGAATGGAAGTTTTTATTTCTTTCATAGTTAATTAAAATATAAGAAAACATAACTAGCTCATTTTTTTCCATGTATGGAAGCATCAGATTAAATTTTGAAAGTTTGACAGTTTCATTTCAAATTATCAGAAATTTATTCTTAGCAGTGTTTGCTTTGTAGCCTAGACCTATTTTTTATTCTATAGTTTTGAATGATTTATTTGCTCATTATTATTGTCCTTAATGTAGTGACTACAAAACACAAGTAATCTAATGATTCTATTTAGTCCTACCATATTTTTCAAATTAAATTTTAGCGTTATTTTTGCTAAGGAACTAGTTTGTCACAGTATAGAAAGCATTAAAACCTAATGGTTGTCTTTTTTCTCTTTTTAAGCACAGATAAATATATATCCTATAGGAGCGATACATGTGCATGGGTTTTTGTCATAAGTAAGATTATAAGGAGTTTCATTTTAAAAAAGGAAAGTGTTCTTTATTTAGAATGTGTTTTATTATACCTAGGGTTGCCAGATGAAATACAGGATACATAGTGAAATGTGAATTTTAGATAAACAAGAAGTAATTTTTTAGTAGTAGTATGCCCCATGTAATATTTGCAACATGCTTATACTAAACATGATTTGTTGTTTTTCTGAAATTCAAATTTAACTGGATGTCTTGATTTTTCATTTTTTCATCTTTTCAAATGAAATTTATGTATCCATAAAGACGATGTTAACAAAAAGGCAACATAAAAAACAAAATAACTCACACCTATTCATGGAAATGCTAAGAACATAATGAAATTAGGATTTACTTGTTACCTGCAGGGTGAAATTATAAAATTGATTTTCCTATTATTCTTCTGTGTTTCTTATTTTTTAGCTCATTTGGTTTCTTTCTGAGTTATCCTTATGCATTAGAATACTAGTACTATCCTGCATTATATTTAGCTAACTTCAAGAAAGTATTATTATGCTGATGTTTGCTGGTCATCATCTCCACACTTCTTTGTAATATTAATGCTATCAAGAGGGAGGTATCTTTAAAAATCCTAATTTCTACTCATTAGATCCTTGTAGGTGAGACCCTATACTGAAGTTTTGCTCATGTAAATTCTAGGTACTTTACACCCATGTCCTGGTTTAACTCTGACTTAATTAAACTGCACAAACATGGGCACCTATTATTTCTAGAAGTCATGTATAAGTTGTAGCAGCAGTACTGTATATCAAATTCCCTTGCTAGGTATTCCATAAATTATAACTAAAGAATCAGAAGTTAAAGTTCTCTATCCTGGGAGAGTTTGTTTTCCCTTCTGTGGAAGCATTGCTATAGGAAATAGAGGTAATATCCACAAATTTATTAATGACATTTTCTCATAATAGTTTTCTTTCTTATGATTCATTTTGCTGTTAATTTTCTAGTAATTTCTTGTCTTTCAAAGTTACTGTTTGTGATTATCCCCAGAAAGGATTGGTAAAATTCTGTGTAGCTTATATACAGTACAGGCTAATAAGAGGTAAGGAAGAGAACAAACCTGGCATCTAAGGTTTATCCATTTTGCCTTCACACAGCTCAGAAAGTAAAAACATATTAACAGGCCATGTATACAAATCAGATAAATCATTAAAAACAATATATGCCATTTTTAATCTATACATGGGAAATTTATCAAGCACCTAATGCTTCTGCTTTCACTAGGCAACACAGTTATTACTGTGAGGTTCAGAGACACTGGTAAGTAGTAAGTTTAGGCAAACTTGTTTTGGAGGCTGGTTGATGAGTGTTCCTTGGAAAATTAAATTGTTACTAGGTTCCCACAAATCATTCTACCTTTTTTGTACGTCTTCATTTTGTTTTCTAAAACCAATTCATTTTTAAAAATATAAGATATTTTAAAAAATATAATTACCCCTCTGAATTCTAAGAGAGGCATTCACAAACAGGTGTAAATTTGCCAAATCACATTATTTGCATTCTAATCCAAATACTTTCCATTTCAATAAAAGTTTTAAAATTCATTCCTTTGGAAACAATTAGATGCTCACTGTAGATATTCTAGAAAGCATAAGAAATTGTGAAGCAGAGGAAACAAATTACATTAACCCTACTTCTGAGATGTAACAGCTGTCTTTATTTATAATCTTTTTTCCTATGTGATTTTTTTTCTTACATATATGTACAAGAGTGTAACTGCTTTTTTCCTAATTCTAAAATAAATTTCCCTCACTATTAAAAATTATGTGCAAACATAATTTTAAATGGTTATAAAACAATGTATGGGCTACATATATCCAAATTTTACCTGCTTCCCTAGTACTGGGCATTTAGTTGTTTCCTAATGATTGAACATCCTTATGCACATTTTGTTCTAATTTCTGATTATTTCCTTAGGATACTAGAGGAGAAAGGAATTCTTAAGGAATAAGAACATTTTAAAGGCTTTGGATAGAGGGGTTGCCTGGCTAGCGCAGTTGGAAGTACGTACAACTCTTGATCTGGGGGTTGTGAGTTCAAGCTCCACATGAATGGAGCAATTACATACATACATTAAAAAAAAAAAAAAAGGCTCTAAATGGAGATTACCAGATTACTGGCCTGGAAGTATGTAGCCATTTATACTCCAGGAAACAGGGGTTGAAAGAATGAACTTTAAATGCACTGAATTCTTAATCTTTGTTTGATTAATAAGAAATAAATTTCATTATTGCTTTAAGTTGCAAATTTTAGATTTCTAAACTTTTTTTCCAACTGTTTATTTGCTACTTTAATTTCCTTTGTTGTGAATTTTCCTTTTATCATTATACCCTTTTTTATTTGTTTTAAAGATTTTTATTTATTTGAGAGTCAGAAAGCACAAGTAGGGGAAGGGGCAGAGGGAGAGGGACAAGTAGACTCCCCATTGAGCATGGGACCCCACCTGGGGCTCAACCCCAGGACCTCAAGGTTGTGTAGAAGTCAGCTGCATAATTAACCAACTAAGCCACTTGTGCACCTCCCATGGTTAAACCCTTTTTTGAATGAGAGTCCACTTGACTGCAAAATAAGGTATATGGTTTGGGCCAATGAAGAACATTTTGGGGAAAAAAGTGCTGGCTCTGGAAGCAGAAAGTCTCTTCAAGACTTCATACCATACAGTTTCCTTAAACTAGGATTTGAAAATTGGTTTCCTTTTATTAGTACTAGATTAATAATAAGAAGTGGCAGAATGGAACCTTATTTATGCTATCATTTTACAGAAGAATTTTGGAAAAACAACTAGTTCTCTGCTAGAGATTCTCTCTCTACTCTCCTTCTGCCCTTTCCCCCTGCTTGTGTGCACTCTCTCTAAATAAAATTTTCAAAAAAGTAAGTTTATAGGATAACCAAAAAAATAACTTGAGATTTTTATAGTTTATTAACTGAATTAGCCAGATGTTTTGGCCTCTGGATGCAGGAAGCCATAGTATTGACCTTTAAAGTATGTTTATTCATTCATGGTCATCATAGATAACTCTGATTTGAATGAGCTGTGGTAGCTGGACAAAAAGTTCTATTTTAAAATTTTAATATTTTATGGACATTGAAGAAATAGTCAAAGAGTAAAATCTGTTCTACTCAATTACTAATTAATTCTAAGTTTTTAAAGCTTTTTTACATAATTCTAAATGAGAGTTATTCTTTAGAATGCTTGAAGTTTTGGGGTGCCTGGGTGGCTCAGTGGGTTAAAGCCTCTGCCTTCAGCTCAGGTCATGATCCCAGGGTCCTGGGATCGAGCTCCGCATCGGACTCTCTGCTTAGCAGGGAGCCTGCTTCCCTCTCTCTCTCTCTGCCTGCCTCTCTGCCTGCTTGTGATCTCTGTCTGTTAAATAAATAAATAAAATCTTAAAAAAAAGAAAGCTTGAAGTTTTGTAATACGTAGGTGATATGTATGCACTGGAAAGAAATGCTTAAATACAACCACTAACAAGTCTTAGACTCTTGAGGCACCTTCTGGTCATTTGGTAGAGTACATGACTCTTGATCTCGGGTATGAGTTCAAGCTTTACATTGGGCGAAGAGATTAGTTAAAAATAAAATCTTAAAAAAAAAGTCTTAAACTCTTGAGTTGTTGGAGGAGGGGAGGAAGAAAAGGGTGAGTAGATTGGACATATATCATATCTAATATAGCTTCAACTTATAGTATAGATAACAGTATCTTATAGTGATATTTTAAATGATATATTTGCTTTTGTTCAAAATTTTAAAAAATCAATTCAACAAATACTAAATGCCTACTTTGTGTTCTACTTGTACTTTGGGTTAAAAATAAGCCTTGAGCATGATCATGAATCCCAGTCATAATTTGAGAACTTACTTGTAATTCTAAAACAAAAGTAAAATATTCCTTGAGTTCTTTCCTTAATGAAAAATTATGATTTGAAAAAAATAAAGAATTACCCCATTATCCTGCCCTTATGATTCTAAAATTAACTATTTTTTTTCCCATGGTTCTTTAATCTTTCTAAGTTAAGTTTTTAAAATATTTTATTCTGTTGTTTTAATTTTTCCTCTTTCCTATTTTAATCTTTTTTTTTTTTAATTTTTATTTTTTATAAACCAGTTGCATTTCTCTACACCACCAACAAGACAGAAGAAAGAGAAACTAAAATTAACTATTTAAAAATTTAACAATATGTAGGCATTATAGAAAATGCTCAAAGTGTGTTAAAATAACTTAAACCTTGGTATGTGTATATGTATGTATTTACCAGGAATTAAGCCCAGTGTATTTGCATGTCAAATTGTTATGTGGGGACAGAGATTAATTTAGTTTGTCCTTCAAATACAGTTACTTGATTATTAAGTAAATTTAAATTTAAATATTCTGCTGTGTATAACAAACTAGGAGAGCTCACTGATTATGCTGAATTGATTTAGAAAAGTAATAGCTCTTTCTTTTAACTATATACAGAAATTTCCAAACACACTAAAAAGAGACCAAAACAATGAGGACAAGAGTGTGTGCCTTTTTAAAACTGTAGTGCAACAGAGAAAATAAGTTAACACTTAATTGTACTTATTTAATTGTTCTATCCATCCTCAAGCTTATAATTTTTTTTTAACTAACTAGATTACTAGTTTATTATAAAAGGATCTAACTCAGGAACAATCAGAAAGAAGCGTTACATAGGGCCAGCCAGGTAGGGGGAAAGGGTGCAGGTCTTTTGTGCCCACTCCAGGTGCACATTCTCCCTGAATCTCCACACATTTACCAAACTGGAAACTCTCTGAACCCTCTTTGGGTTTATTTTCTTTATTTTTTTTCAAATTATTAACATATAATGTATTATTTGCCCCAGGGATACAGGTCTGTGAATCGTCAGGAAGAGACCTAGCTGCTGCTGCCTTTTTTTTTTTTTTTTTAAGATTTTATTTATTTATTTGACAGAGGTCACAATTAGGCAGAGAGGCAGGCAGAGAGAAGGGGTGGGGGAAGCAGGCTCCCTGCTGAACAGAGAGCCCGATGATGCGGGCGGGGCTTGGTCCCAGGATCCTGGGATCATGACCTGAGCTGAAGACAGAGGCTCTAACCTACTGAGCCACCCAGGCGCCCCTCAAGCTTATAATTTTTATTCATGAATTCTATAAAAAAGATTGGGTTTTTGGGGTCTAGGACAATGATTTTCTACCTTTTTTTGGTGGTGGTTTTTTGGTTAACAAACTCCTTTCAGACTCTGATGCAGGCTCTGGATCTTATCTTAAAAATATGCTCATCTCAGCACTTCTCTGATGCCTATAAATGGACCTTAAATTTAGAGTTAGGGGTGTACTCTTGAGTCCTTAGTTTGTATGCTCTACTAAAATATTACACATTTTAGGATGAATTTCACTTGAGTAAATTAAAGAAAGTGTCTTTTATCTTTGGTTCTGCCATCTAGATTGATAAAAATTAACATGAAGAAAGGAAAAGGTTTGGGGAGCCTGGGTGGCCCAGTTGGTGAAGCATCTGCCTTTCGTTCAGGTAATGATCTGTGGCCCTGGGATTGCCCTGGGATTGAGTCCACCTGGGGCTCTTCTTCCTCTTCCTCTGCTCCTCCCTCTTGCTAGTGTGAGCATGCGTGTGCTCTCACTCTCTCTCTCATGTTCTCTCTCAAATAAACAAATAAATAAAAAATATATATTTTATATATATATATGTGTATATATAGAGAAAGAGGAAAGGAGAAAGGTTAACCGTTGCCTATCAGAATGTAGAGTTTCCATTTTACAATGTGCAGATTCCAGTTTTACTGAAGGAGCGATTTAAAATACATAAAAGGAAGGGTGTGGTGTTGTCCCTCACTTTTCAAAAGTGTATTTCAAAATTTTGTGATGTTTGTACTTCTCATGCTTTTTCTGTATATGTTGGGTTTGTGATATAGTTTATTAGTGGTTTCTCCAAATGTTTAACTTTTCTCTAAGTTAATGCCATAAAGCCTGCCAATATGGAAATATATAGAATCCTATAGTTCATCATTAAATTTCAAAGCCCCAGTTTTAAAACAATTTCATTACTTGAGGCAGTATTTATTTTAGAATATTTGGAAAGTAACTTAAAAGGAATAGAAGCCTGAGTATAGTTAAGCAAACCTCAACCACTTTTGATCACTCTACCTTAGCCAACACTTTATTCAATGCATAGGTTATTACTTTTTTCAGTTACATTTGTAAATCTGTCTTCGTTTCTGCGTGATACAGCTGTCAAGATCTTTTTTTATCTTAACCAAAGAAAGGAATGATGCATCAGCAAGTGGGTTGCAAGTGGAACAAAAGAGTTATGATAAACACCCTGAAAATAAAGATAGCAGGGATGATTCAGCAATGAGAGACAATCTATGTAGATACCAGTGCCTAATCTTCCCATACACTGTGTGTGTGTGTGTGTGTGCGTGTGTGTGTGTATGGTGTGCGCAGGGGAAGACTGAAGGGTTGTGGGTAAGATGTGCTATTGCTGGAGCGGTTGTATTTCTAAATCTTCCAAATTGTAATTGGGTTGTGTACAAGAACTTTTCAGAGTGTGGGTGGGCAGAATAATTCAGCCTCACATCAGAATGTTAACCAAAGAGGAACCATGTACCTTTGTATTTTTGTAGTGTAAGGAGGAGACAAATAGCAAGTTGTTTCCTATGTGAATAGCTCAAAAGTACCTTACCATTTCCAATTCCATCTTAGTGAAATAACGGATTAGCTGAGTGTTAGCTGTGGAATCAGACTTTCTGGGTGGAATCCTCATTCTCTCACTTCATTGGTGTTTAACCTTGGGAAGGTTCCTTAATTACTCTATGCTTCACTTTCCTTACTTAGTAAAATTTAAATAATAATAGAATGTATCAGGGCGCCTGGGTGGGTCAGTGGGTTAAAGCCTCTGCCTTCGGCTCAGGGCATGATCCCAGGGTCCTGGGATCGAGCCCCGCATCCGGTTCTCTGCTCTGCGGGGAGCCTGCTTCCTCCTCTCTCTCTCTCTCTGCCTGCCTCTCTGCCTACTTGTGATCTCTGTCTGTCAAATAAATAAATAAAATTTTTAAAAAAATAATAGAATGTATCCTAATGTCAGTAAGCTAATACCTATAAGGCTCAACCACAGTGCCTAACAGATTCATTGAAGGTGAACTTCTTTTTAGTGGTTCTAGTTTACTTTATATTATTGATCTGTTATTGTTACTACTAATAACAGGAGCATTCCATTTTATAATGAAAGATATTTACCTTCTCTCTGTTATTTTGGAGGTCTTCTCCTTTTTCTATACTTGGGAATCCTGCTGACGTTGCTGTTACTCTTGATGACTCCACTCTTGCTCTTGCCTTCCTTTGGTGTCCTTGTACAAACCATATGTGAGAGCAAAGCCTTTTCTTTTTGGCTAATATGTCTTTTTAAAAAAAATTTTTTTTTTACAGATTTTATTTATTTATTTGACAGACAGAGATCACAAGTAGGCAGAGAGGCAGACAGAGAGAGAGGAGGAAGCAGGCTCCCTGCTGAGCGGAGAGCCCGATGCGGGGCTCGATCCCAGGACCCTGAGATCATGACCTGAGCTGAAGGCAGAGGCTTCAACCCACTGAGCCACCCAGGCGCCCCTAATATGTCACTTATTAACCCTTCTCTTCTCAGGGCACTTAGCTCCGGAAATCAGGGACTAAAGGAATTTATGAAACTAACGTAGGCAAAGGTGTAATTCTTCCTGAACTGGGGCTGTGGAACTAGGAATTTAATTGGAATTTATACCTCTTTTTGTAGGTTTTCTGAGGATATGATGATGGATATTTTACCCTTCCATTCCTAAGCTGATGGCTAAGAGCATATTATATTTTTTATCATTTGTTTTCAAATATTTTTTTCCTTTTTCTTTAGTTTTTTCTTTTTCTTTCTCACTTCTTTTTTTTTCATTTTTGCTTCACAATTATCCAGAATGTTGTGGTAATCTAACAACTTCAATTCTTTTCTGAGAATCTTATCTTGACTTTGAAATGGTCAGAAAATATTTTAGCTGTGTATTATATAGTAGTGTGATGTAGTAAAGTTCATCAAACAGAATACCTCCATTCAATAACAAACTTTACTTGGGTTATAAAGAATAGCATTCCATCATTTATACCTACAAAAACACAGATCAGTTTATTGGACTATTCTTTCCCTCAGTCTAATAATGTAACAGTTAATTGCATTCATTATAATTTTTTTTATATCTAATTGTCTAACTTTTGCTTTCCTGAAATTTCAATAAACTTCTTTAAATAGATCTTCAAGCAGTTAAAAAGAAAAATATTTTAGTATGATTAAACTGAACCTTGATAACTGGGTATATGTCATTAAGAAAACATGCCCAACAAATTCAGTTACATTGGTGATGCTTTTTAGCATATTTCCACATACATTATAATCAAAGATACTATGCTTTGTCCGAGAAGTGTGTCTCTTTAAAGTTTTTATTTTTGTTGTCTTTTTTGCTTAGAATTCTAGTATTTCTGCAATTTTGCCTATGTAAAAAGCATCCAAATCCACAGTACTTAGACATGTAAGTAAACACTGAAGAAAAAACAGATCTCATACCTTGGGCTGAATTCAGTGTTCTTCCAGTGGTGTGGATATATAGAGTATTTTTAGGGTGTGGCTAGTTAATTTTACTAGACCATGTAACTTCTGCCCTAACTTTGGTTGGATCCTCACAATGACCCATTGTACTCCTGTGAGCAATGACTGCATACTCCATTCAGCTAGCCATCTTCCCAAATTAACAGTAGACAAAAGTCCTTGGGGCTGTGATTGAGATTGTAGGCTCTATAGAGTTAGATAAGTGTATGAATCCTGGAGTCCAAGACTCAACAAGTTACTTATTTTCTTTAAGCTTCAGTTTTCTTCTCTTTGAAGAGAGATAATATTAATAATAAATGCCATTATCATGTTGATATGAGAACTAATGAGATAATTAGTGCTTGTCCCATACCTATGTGAAAATTTTCAAAAAATATTAGCTCATTAGAAGTAGTAGTTTAGAATGACTTTAGGAAAATTCAGAAGTACACCGGGGCAGAAGTGTGTAAAAGCTCATATATTGGCAGTATGAACGATGCTGTTTTTATTTGCTAGAACTTAATGTTATTTAGTGGAAAGAGAATAAGGTTAAGAAAGTAGAACTTAGCATAAACTTCTATTTAATAAATCTAGTCTTAGGGTCAGAGGAAATAGCAGCAATAGCAGAATGCAGTAGCAAAAGTAAAGAGAGAAGAACAAACACATTGAAATCCTGGACTAGCAATGAGTAGCATGTTGTGATAGAAAAAGCACAGTGCTTGGAGGCCAGATATGTGAGTTTCTGCTCTCTCATCAACATATAATGATGATGATGTTGGACTGGATGTTTTCAGGGTTTTCTTTGAGCTGATAATGTAAATCTGAAAAATTGTCTTACCTGTGGAATAAATGTTTAAATAGGCTATTTAAATGTTTAAATAAATAGCCTCCCAAAGGTGACCACATCCTCATTCCTGTAACCTGTGAATGTCACAGTGGCTACCTTACATGTCAAAAGGCTACCTACATGTCTGCAGATGTGATTAAGAATCTTGAGATGGCAACATTATCCTGGATTTTCTATGTGAGCCCAACAAAATCACAAGGGACCTTATAAGAGGAAGGTCAGAGATAGATGTGACAAAGGAAGCCAGAGATCAGAGAGATGTAGGCAAAAAACATGGGAAGGTTCTAGAATTTGGAAAAGAACAAGTGACAGATTTGTCCCCAGAGCCTACAGAGACTGATTTTAGACTTCTGACTGCAGAACTGTAAGATAGTAAATCTGTGTTGTTTTAACAATAAGTTTATGATAGTTTGTTATAGCAGCAATAGGAAACAAGCAGTAGAAAAGTAATACAAGCTTTATCAGTGTGGTTTTGCTAAAACAAGGCAAATGCAAATTGTATTACTTGAGGTACTATGTAGAGGTATTTGGTGAACTATGCCATATATATATATATCTATATATATATAAAAGCTGTAATTTTATATATATATATATTTTTAATATATATATAATTTTATATATATAAAATTATATATATATAATATATATAACCAACAAGCTCATCTAAAAGCTGTAATTTTATATATTTTATATATAAAATTACAGCTTTTAGATGAGCTTGTTGGTTTAATTTTGAAAAAAATTTTTTTTTTTTAAAGATGTAATTCATTTGAGAGAGAGCACAGATGGGGGTGGGGAGGGGCAGAGGGAGTAGGTGAAGCAGACTTTCTGCTGAGCAGGCTGCTGGATATAGGACTGGATCCTAAAACTCCGGGATCATGACCTGAGCTAAAGGCACACACTTAACTGACTGAGCCACCCAGGTGCCCCAATAATTTGGTTCTTGAGTGTAAAATTCCAAATTCCTGTTCCTTGTGGGCCAGATTACCCACAAGACTTTTATCTATATTATAATACATTCCCTAGTCTTGAGGACTTCCTGGTCTTAGGAAAACACTGATTTCTGCTAGCCATGATTCACAGCCTAAACTTACTCAGACTGCCCTCAGTCCAAACCTGGCTAAGCACACTTGCCCTCTGCTTCTCTTTTTCCTTTGGGTTTGGATACAGTTACAAGAGACAATAATGAAGCACTAGTTTTGAAAGGGGTGGGGGGAGTACCCATAAATACCTGGCCTAGAATGTCCTAAACGCAGTGAAGGCAGCTGACCAGAGGTCAGGAGCCATCAGAGTCATCCTCTAAATGTTAGTATGTTACAGTAGCCCTGAGCCCTCACATTTTATCCTTTGTATCACCCTTCCTTCCTAGGAGAGAGAGCTAGCCGTTCAGTGAGTCTTAAAAAAAAAAAAGGAAGGTGGGGACACCTGGGTGGCTCAGTCGTTAAGTATCTGCTTTCAGTTCGGGTCATGATCCCAGGGTCCTGGGATTGAGCCCACATCAGGCTCCCTGCTTGGTGGGAGGCATGCTTCTCCCTCTCCTACTCCCTCTGCTTGTGTTTCCTCTCTCGCTTTGTCTCTCTCTGTCAAATAAATAAATAAAATCTTAAAAAAAAATGGAAGAAGTTACCCATGGAATACAAACAAGTTAGCAAGGGTAAGGTATGGCACAAATGTTAGTGGAAAGAAAAAACACCATGTCACATCTGTTCTATAACTAACCCAACCGATCCACTTTATATCTTGCCTTTCTTCACAATAAGCTGTAGTGTGCATTTATGTTAAGTCAACTTAGTTTTATGTTAAGTCAAATTAGGTCATAGCTAATAACCTGGTTTTTAGCTTACTGAATGTGTTAGTTTAATAGTTTACACAGAATGCTTTGGATTTGACCTACTATATGAAAGTATTTCCCGTTAGTGTCTACCTGTGTATTGATTTAATTCTGAGCTCTTACTCCAAAAGGTTTGTGAGGTAGAATCATTGGTTGATTAGAAAGTTCAACCATAAGAACAAGTCAAGGGAAGAAACTTGGAGAACTGACAGTGAAAGAATGAGGATAGAGGCATTGGGAGATAGTTTTCAAGCCTTTATTAATTTTTCTACCATTAATAATAATTATCAAATTATTTTAAAATTAAATAAAGCAATTAATGTACCATAATAAAAGACTAAAATTAATTAAAGTTAACTAAATTAAAATTAAAATTGTCATATGAATGGAAATAAAATATCTTTATGGTCCATATACACTATGGAGTACTATGCCTCCATCAGAAAGGATGAATACCCAACTTTTGTAGCAACATGGACGGGACTGGAAGAGATTATGCTGAGTGAAATAAGTCAAGCAGAGAGAGTCAATTATCATATGGTTTCACTTATTTGTGGAGCATAACAAATAACATGGAGAACATAAGGAGATGGAGAGGAGAAGGGAGTTGAGGGAAATTGGAAGGGGAGATGAACCATGAGAGACTATAGACTCTGAAAAACAATCTGAGGGTTTTGAAGGGGCGGGGATGGGGTGGGAGGTTGGGGGAGCCAGGTGGTGGGTATTATGGAGGGCACATATGGCATGGAGCATTGGGTGTGGTGCATAAACAATGAATTCTGTTATGCGGAAAAGAAATTAAAAAAAATGCCTTTAGATTCTGCAAGTTCTTTGTCAAGTATATAAATTGTGAAAGTTTTCTTCCAGTGTGTTTTTTGTCTATTCAGTTTGTTAATAATTCTTTTGAAGAATAAATACTCTCAGTCTTAAAAAAAAATCTTTATGGACTTACACTAACTTAAAGTAGAAGTAAACTATCCAGCGGGTCACTAATGCCTGAAAATACTCATGACAAGATGGCATGATGTGGTTGGTGAAGCAAAAACAATTTGCAGCCCACCAGGTCATCTTTTCAGTAAATGTGTGGGCCTCATTTTAGTATCAGTTATGTATACCTGCTTTGATAGTCTTCAAAAACTGAATCATGTAGCATTTATTGTACCGAAGGCACTGTAAGAAGATAATGCATCTTAAATTTGCTGATTTGGTGCCCTGAATACTGTGGCATTCATTACTCAAAGCCCTTAAATAGATATGAAGTTGTGAACTATAAACCTAAACATATCATTATTTAATAATTAATTTATAAGAACTTTAATGAGTGATTCAAAATTTAGAATTATTTTTGAATCTGAAGTACCTTTTCTTTTTTTTTAAAGATAAAAGTCTCAATACCTAATTTAGCCTCTTTTTCAGATACAGAACACCTGCTTTAAGAAAAAATGCTAGCCATCATCTGAGCTTTTAGCAAGGCATAATCTCTTTGCTGGCGGAGAGTCCTGCCTGTATGTGGATGGCTGCTGACTGATCAGGCTGTGGTTGCTGAAGGTGGGGTGGCTGTGGCAATTTCTTAAAATAAGACAATAGTGATGTTTGCTGATTCAGTGGACTCTTCCTTTTATGAACGATTTCTTTGTAGCACATGATGCTGTTTGATAGCATTTTACCCACAGAACTTCTTTCAAAATTGGAATCAATCCTCCCAAACCCTGATGCTTTATCTAAAGCAATACTTTAATTTATGCAAAATATTTAAAAATCTTTCTTGCCATTTCAACAATCTTTACAGCGCCTTTACCAGGAGCGCTGGTACCTTCCAGCGCCTTTACCTTCCATCTCAAGAAACTATTTTCTTTTCTTATCCAATTGAATAAATTCCTCATCCACTCAAGTTTTATCATAAGATTGCAGCAAATTCGATCCCATCCTCAGGATCCACATCTAGTTCTGGTTCTCTTGCTATTTCTACCACATCTGTAGTTACTTCCTCCACTTAAGTCTTGAACCCTTCCACACCATCCATGAGGGCTGGAATCAACTTCTGCCAAATTCCTGTTCGTGTTGATATTTTGACCTCTTCCCATGTATCACAAATGTTCTTAATGGAATCTAGAATGGTGAGTTCTTTCCAGAAGATTTTCCATTCACTTTGCCCAGATTCATCAGAGGAATCACTGTGTATGGCAGTTACAGCCTTATGAAATGTATTTCTTAAATAATTAGACTTGAAAGTTGAAATCACTCCTTGATCCATCGGGCTGCAGAGTAGATGCTATGTTAACAAACACAAAAACAATATTCATCTTATTGTACATCTCCATTAGAGCTCTTGGGTGACTAGGTGCATTGTCAGTGAGTGGTAATATTTTGAAAGAATTTTTTTTCCTGAGCACTAGGTCTCAACAGTGGTCTTAAAATAGTCAGTAAACCATGTTTTAGACAGATGGTCTTGTCATCCAGGCTTTGCTATTCCACTTACGGAGCATAGGCAGAGTAGATTTAGCATAGTTCTTATGGGCCCTAGGATTTTAATAATGGCAGATGAGCATTAACTTCAACTTAAAGTCACCCATTAGCTTCATTAGCCTCTAACAAGAGGCAGTCTGTGAAGCCAGCCTGTGAAGACAGGCACTGACTTCTCTCTAGCCATGAAAGTCCTACATGGTGTGTTCTCTCAATATAACACCATTTCATTTACATTGAAAATCTATTGTTTAGTAGATACTTTCATTAATTATCTGAGCTAGATCTTCTAGCTAGATAACTTGCTGCACATTCTTTATCAGCACTTGCTGTTTCACCTTGCATTTTTTTTTTTTTTTTTTTTTTTTTTTGAGAGAGAGAGAGAAGGAGAGAACAGGGGAAGGGCAGGACAAGGTGAGAGAGAATCTTAAGCATGGAGCCCGGTGCAGGGCTTGATGTCATGACCCTGAGATCATAGCCTGAGCCAAAATCAAGAGTCAGATGCTTAAATGACAGCCATCCAGACACCCCTCACCTTGGAATTTTATGTTATAGAGATGGCCTCTTTTCTTTAGTCTCATGAACCAATCTCTGCTAATTTCAAACTTCTATAGCTTCGTTAGTCTTCATGAATTGAAGAGAGTTAGGATCTTGCTCTGGATTAGTCTTTGGTTTAAGGGAATGTTGTAGCTGGTGTGATCTTCTATTCAGAATACTAAAATTTACTCCATAAGTCTGTTTCACTTTTTCTCTTTTATCATCATTGGTGTGTTCATTGGAGTAGAACTTTTAATTGCCTTCAAGAAATTTTCCTTTGCATTCCCAGCTTGGCTAATTGGTGCAAGAGGCCTAGCTTTTGGCCTATGTTAGCTTTCGACAAGTGTTCTTCACTAAGCTTAATCATTTCTAGCTTTTGGTTTAGAGTGAGACATGGGTGACTCTTCCTTTCACTTGACCACTTATGCCCATTGTAGGGTTATTGGCCTAATTTCAATATTGTGTCTCAGGGAATAGAGGGGATTGAGGAGAGGGAAAGAGATGGGGGAATGGCCAGTAGGTGAGGCAGTTAGAACACACACACATCTATCAATAAATTCACCATCTTAATGCATGCAGTTTATTGTGATCCAAAACAATTATAATAGCAACATCGAAGATCACTGATCACAGATTATCATAACAAATATAATAATAGTAATGAAAAAGTTTGAAATGTTTCAAGAGTTACAAAAATGTGATTCAGAGACAGGAAATGAGCAAATAATATTAAAAAATGGTACCAAAATGCCAAATACAGGGTTGCCACAAATCTTCAGCTTGTAAAAAATGCAATATCGAGGGGTACCTGGCTAGCTCAGTTGGTAGAGCATATGACTCTTGATCTCAGGGTTATGAGTTCAAGGCCCACACTAGGTGTGGAGTCTACTTTAAAAATTGAATTGTAATATTGAAGTGCAGTAAAGCAAAACTCTATAAAATTAAGTATGCCTGTATTTGCTAATCTAGGAGGGATTACAGAATTGAAGCCAGAGGTTCTCTTGTTCTGAAGCTTCTAAGCATATCCATATAGTACTGTGCTTTTCCTCCTGCCCACCCTACTCTGGAAATGGAAACCACTAAGGTCTCTATATCCATGTATAATAGCAAAGTAGCCATGACAGAAGACATCAGCAGGCATTTCTCTCCAGGAAAACATGCAAATGGCCAAGAGACACATGCAAAGATGCTCAACATCACTCAGCATCAGGGAAACACAAATTGAAACCACAATGAGATACTACCTCACACTGGTCAGAATGGCTAAAGTTAACAACTCAGGAAACAACAGATGTTGGCGAGGATGTAGAGAAAGGGAAACCCTCTTACACTATTGGTAGGAATGCAAACTGGTGCAGCCACTCTGGAAAACTGGAGGCAGATTTCTCAAAAAGTTAAAAATAGAGCTACCCTACGACCCAGCAACCATGTTACTAGGTATTTACCCAAAGGATGCAAGCATAATAATTTGAACGGGCACATGCAACCCAATGTTTATAGCAGCAATATCCACAAGAGCCAAAATATGGAAGAGTCCAGATGTTCACTGACAGATGAATGGATAAAGAAGAGAAGATCCGTGTACACACACACACACACACACACGAATATTACTCAGCCATCAAAAAGAATGAAATCTTGCCATTTGCAATGATGTGGACGGAACTAGAGGGTGTTATGCCAAGTAAAATAAGTCAGAAAGACAAATACCATCTGATTTCATTCATATGTGGAATTTAAGAAAGAAAACAGATGAACAGAAGGGAAAGGAAGGAAAAATAAGAAAAACAGACAGGGAGGCAAATCATAAGAGACTCTTAACTGTAGGAAACAAACTGAGGGCTGCTGGAGGGGAGGGGGTAGGCGGGTGGGGTAACTGGGTGATGGGCATTAAGGAGGGCACTTGAAGTAATGATCACTGAGTGTTGTATGCAACTGATGAATCACTACGTTCTACATCTAATTCTTCATCTAAATTCTGAAACTAATAATACAGTATATGTTAATTAAATTGAACTTAAAAAAAAAAGGAGCCACAGGCTTTCATGCTAATGCTTCTAAACAATAAATCTGTTCTCAGCCCCCCAATTCCTATTTTTATTTTCCATTAAAAAAAGTGGCATATGGGGCGCATGGGTGGCTCAGTGGGTTAAACCTCTGCCTTTGGTTTGGGTCATGGTCTTGGGGTCCTGGGATCGAGCCCCGCTTGAGCTCTCTGCTCAGTGGAGAGCCTGCTTCCCCTCCTCTCTCTGCCTGCCTCTCTGTCTACTTGTGATTTCTGTCAAATAAATAAATAAAATCTTAAAAAAAAGTGGCATATGCACAAATGGTTTTAGTTTTTTTCACAATATTTCTGATTATTGGTAGAATATACTTTAGAGAGGCTGGCTGTGTCACTGTAAATGGAAGAAAATACAATTAAAAATAGAGATAATATCACTAGGTGAAATTACATCTTTAAGTAAGTGAAAAATATGACTCAGTTTATCAATATTGTTGTTTACACTGAAATTTTAGATAATATGTTACATAAAGTACATGTAAAATTTAAATAACTTGATTGAATAATAGAAGATGGCTTTTAAAATTTTTCACCAATAATAAAACCAGCTCTTATTTTAAGTAAGTGTTCATACACAAATATGCCTGTAATTTATTCTGCAAAACCTAAAGCTTGGACTAATGAGATCTTCAGGATGGATCACATGTAGCATTTTACTTACTGGTAAATTAGAAGATAACTATCTAATTCTGCCAGAAATTTTACATTGTAATCCTCTGTATCCCCCTAATAAAGGGATATAATAGGATTTTGGGAAACTGGATATTATATTAAAAGAAACATTGAGAGAGAGAGAGAGTATGGGATAAAGTCCTATGGTCTGAAGACTAGGACTTGCTCAAAGTGGTTTGATATGTGTTACAAAATGCTGGAGGCTCCAAGTTAAAATCATTCTGCCTACAATGTCAGCCCAACTACATCTCTCTCTTTATTAAATTTTTCAATTTAGTTAACTGGATCATTTTTCTCTCTTGGAATATATTCCCAATTTTATAGCCAAAGTTGATAGGAATATAGATTCATTTTGTAGTAAACTTCTTTACAAACACATGGGTCACAACATTTTTACAAAGGAGGGATGCAGGCATTATCTCACATAAGTTCAGCAAATTCTGTTTCCTTTAAAAAAATCTGAAGAGAAGAAGTTGTGTACACAAAACATGTCTGTACTTGAATAGCATGATTCCAGGTATTGATACATGTAATAAAAGAGATCAAAGCATGCCAAATAATTACTAAGTACTTTTTTGCATTACACAAAGATCAAAATATGTGCTAACTCTAACAGCATCACTGCACTGACTGTGCATTTACTAATTTAAAATACATATCTCGATTTCTCAGGAGTTCTTGATGAGTTCCCTTTTCCTTTATTTTCCCATTGTGCAGGACCACTATCAGATCAGCATTCTGTATTGTGGAGAGTCTGTGAGCAACCACTAGGCAAGTCCTCCCCTTTCTGGCATTATTGAGGGCACACTGAACCACCTGGAAGAGAAAAGGACCTGTGATTGCTAGCTTGACCTAGATGCAAATAAACTTACCCAAATCCAATTGATAAAAGTAACCTAATAACATTCTTTGTGTATTTGCTTATCCCCAAAGGCAACTGCTCTGCTTTGTGAAAAATTCACCATACTCAATAGAAATCTAGAAAAAGTAGTTATAGACACATTTAGACTTCTAATTAGAAAAGCTTTTGTGATAATGAATAAAAATGAGATGGTTGTCTGTATGTAAGTAGGTGGTTCCAAACTCAGAGTCAGAAAGTAGTATTCCCACATCTAAGCAGCATGCCTAATTTTTTAAAATTTTTTAATTTTTAATTTTATTAACATATAATGTATTATTAGCCCCAGGGGTACAGGTCTGTGAATCGCCAGGTTTACACACTTCACAGCATTCACCATAGCACATACCTTCCCCAATGTCCATAACCCAGCCACCCTCTCCCTCCCCCCCTCCCCCTGGCGACCCTCAGTTTGTTTTGTGAGATTAAGAGTCTCTTATGGTTTGTCTCCCTCCCAATCCCATCTTGTTTCATTTATTCTTTTCCTGCCCCCCAAACCCCCCATGTTGCTTCTCGACTTCCTCATATCAGGGAGATTATATGATAGTTGTCTTTCTCCGATTGACTTATTTCTAGAATGCCTAATTTACTTACTTCATTTCTTCTCATAGGATTTATTTATTTTGGTAGAATTTAACTTTAAAATTGTCCTGGCTAAAGTCTCAGCTATGATGGGATATAATGTTCAGAAGAAATGAGAGTGGAGGCTGAAAACCAGTATTTGTTGAATATATAAAATATTCATTCCAATGACTGAGATCTAATTTAAGTCCCTGCAATAACCCCATAAGGTGGGGGACATTTTCATTTTTGTTATGAAGAAACTGAGATTTGAAAAGTCCAGGTCATTTGACCAAGGTCATAATGCTAGTAATTGATGAATCCTGGATTACAGCTCAGGTATGCCTGATTCCAAAAATCATGTTTTTTTCTTTTGTAACACACTGTCTACTTATAAGTCAAGAATGATAATCATCTACAAAAGCAATTGTGTGATGGTTAACCACATAAGCTCTTAGATCAGACACGCTCTATTAAAATTCAGAGAAGTTACTTAACTTTTCTAAGCCATAGTGTGTTAACCTATAAAACACACATGGCTAATAAAATAAGCTAATTCATCAAGTTGTGAGGATTGAGATAATAGCATATAACGGACACTTAGTAAATTTTAAGTTATCATTCATTCAACCAATGTTCATTTAACAAGTAAGTGCTTACTATGTGGAAAAAACTACTAGAGTACAAGGACATAACAAAATTAAACATCTGAAGGAGCTTGCAGTGTAGGTCTATTGTCACATCTCTTTGCTTCCTTGTTTTCTTCTCAGAGCTGATTGTCTATAGAGGATGGAGTAACTAGAAGCCTCTGACATTACAGTGTAGATTACTCTTTTTGTTGATTTTTAAAAAAGATTTTATTTATTTATTTGAGAGAGAGACAGTGAGAGAGAGCATGAGAGGGGAGAAGGTTAGAGGGAGAAGCAGACTCCCCGTGAAGCTGGGAGCCCAATATGGGACTTGATCCCGGGACTCCGGGATCATGACCTGAGCTGAAGGCAGTCACCCAAATAACTGAGCCACCCACGTGGCCCTAGATTATTCTTTTATGCATGCAGATTGCCTTATTGATTTGTTTGGTATCATAAGAATAATAATAAAATAGGAAAGTTATTTTTCTTGGGCCTTTTCCGTGATTGGAGAAACATTTCAAGAATTGTGCCTTTACTGATAAATCATTTCAAATGAGAAAACCTTTCAGAACATAAGATGGCCTGTGCCCCAACTCCCTCCCACCTTCCCAACCAGCCTCTAACTTTTTTTAAAAGGCCAAAACTTTAATTAGAACTTGTGACTCTATGACTACAATTCTTTCTAGGTCTTTCTTGCCCCAAACTGACCTTCACTTCTTTCACAATACTCCACTCTCTTATTTGATATAATACGCTGAGAAGAAATAAGAGAATGTTACCTTTTCACTCTCATTATCAAGGGCTGAAGTGGCTTCATCCAACAGTAAAATTTTTGGTTTCCGGAGAAGAGCCCTTGCAATAGCTAGTCTTTGTTTCTGGCCTCCAGAAAGCAGTGTTCCTTTCAGTCCAACTTGTGTGTTGTATTTCTATTAAAGGAACATGCAATTAAGAAAGCAAGGCTTGGTTATTTAAATTAGCATGACAACTGTGGGCGAGAACCATATAAATATTTCAAATTTTGCTACTCTCGAAAATTTGTGTCCCAACAAGTGCTGAAATCTATTCTTGGGCTTTGTTGCAAATAAATGCTAAACCAGCAGTAAACAGTACCATCTCATTTACATATCTACGCTGATCACAAACAGCAGACCTTTGCCATTATGCTTCTACAAAGGGATTGTTTGAATTAAAGCATAAGAAAAAAAATTACTGGCAAAAGAAAGTTCCCAGTAAATAGAAATCTTTTTTTCATTAAATTTTATTACCTTCTATTTTCAGGTCAAAATGATTTAAAGTATATAAAAACAAGGAAATCACTGGGTTTCTTCACTCTGGCTCTCACCAAGCCTCTAGAGGCACATCTCTCTAGGGACTGGGATTCTGTTCTCAGTCCTGCAGGTTATATTCCTGGCAGTAAATTAAGCTGGCGTCCGGAGACAGTCCGTTCATCTTTTCAGGCCATAATAGGGACATTTACCACTCCCAATGTTTCCACGGCCTTCCTACTTACTAATGACCTTTTCTCCAGTGTTTTCCTCTACAGAAGAATAAAGAAACTGCTAGAGGAGTATCCTAAAGCTGTTGTAGTCTGCTATATCATGACTTGTCAGTTCAGTTGGTGCAAGTGGGCTCCCACTTGCTTTCTAGATTGTCCCATTGACTCTCTTCCCTCCAAGGCTTCACACTGCTTTCTAGTACCCCTTGCCACTTGTCTAACAAATATATGCTACTGATATCCAGATAAGAATGTGTGGATGGATTGACTCCACTGGGAAAGCAAGTCTAATTATACAACCTTCTTTTTTTTTTTTAATATTTTATTTATTTATTTGACAGAGAGAGAGATCACAAGTAGGCAGAGAGGCAGGCAGAGAGAGGTGGAAGCAGGCTCCCCGCTGAGGAGAGAGCCCGATGCGGGGCTCGATCCCAGGACGCTGGGATCATGACCCAAGCCGAAGACAGAGGCTTCAACCCACTGAGCCACCCGGGCGCCCTAATTATACAACCTTCTAAAGGTGGATCCTGTAGCAGTATCATAGCGAAGATGCCCCACATGATTAATATGCTGTTTATTTTGTCTTAGTGCCTTAGAGAAGCTTGAATTAATTGCTTTTCCCTCCACATCTGACTGCCTTCAAGGGGTACCATTTGGGCAGAGTGGGATCATGAGAGCCTGTGACACAGCCATATGATAAATGCGTCTACTTCACCTCAAAGTTCATTTTTCAATTTAAAATACACCATTGTTATCTTTATATAAAACAATGGTGTCTGAGTTACTAAAGCCCAGGAAAAGTGTCTTCTCTGAGTGAATGCTCTTCAAAGAAAACAGACTTTATTTCCTCTGTGCTTTTATATAGGACTGCCAGCATGCTGGGCCCCTGCCTTCTAACATACATTTTATTAAATTTGGACTCACAGGGCAGAATAATCAGGTAAAACTATGCCATTCATTTCCACATACCAAAAAGTTCCCATCCAAATGAGAGAATCCAACCTTAAACCAAAAACTGAGAGAGGATTGGGTGGAAATGATAATGGATTGTAACTCTTTCTGCCAGTCTACCTTAAATTGTACATGGATTATTCTAGTGTAGCTGAAGAAGACAACAATACTAGCTTAGAAATCACTTTGCATTTCTTGGCCTTCTCTGGATTGTAGGAAAATATTAGCATCAAGATTGAATTGAATGAAAATTAAGTCATTTTGTCCATCATTAAGCAGAACAGATTATAAATGTGAATACACACCTGTCTCAATACCAAGCTAAAAACATTTTCAGATATTTGAAGTAAAGGTTTTCATTTTTATTTTTTTATTTTTATTTTTTAAAGATTTTATTTATTTATTTGACAGAGAGAGATCACAAGTAGGCAGAGAGGCAGGCAGAGAGAGAGGAGGAAGCAGGCTCCCCGCTGAGCAGAGAGCCCGATGCGGGGCTCGATCCCAGGACTCTGGGATCATGACCCGAGCCGAAGGCAGAGGCTTTAACCCACTGAGCCACCCAGGCGCCTCAAGGTTTTCATTTTTAAATTTAGAATTACAGGGGCACCTGGGTGGTTCAGTTGGTTAAGCATCTGCCTTTGGCTCAGGTCATGGTCAAACCTCACATCGGATTCCCTGCTCAGTGAAGAGCCTGCTTCTCCCTCTGCCCCTCCCCTTGCTCGTGCAGGCGTACTCTTCTCTCAAATAAATAAATGAATAAAATCTTTAAAAAAATGAACTATAGAGTTTCATTTTCCTGTTTAAAGATTTTATTTATTTTTATGAGGGAGAGGGAGAAGCAGGCTCCTCACTAGCAGGGAGTCTGACTTGACTAGAGGCTCAATCCCAGGCCCCTGAGATCATGACCTGAGCCGATGCTTAACCAACTGAGCCACCCAGGCAACCCTCAGTCTCTTGTTTACTTATTTATTTTTAAGGATTTTATTTATTTATTTGACAGAGAGAGAAAGCACAGCAGGGGCAGCTGTAGGGAGAGGGAGAAGCAGATTCCCCACTGAGCAGGGAGCCCAATGTGGGGCTCAATCCCAGGACCCTGGGATCATGACCCGAGCCGAAGGCAGACACCTAACTGCTGAACCATCCAGGTGCCCTCTCAGTCTCCTGTTTAAACTGAAAATCTAAATTAATTTTCTGGCAAACACTGGGATGGATTGTGAGTGTCCTAAAATATGCAACCTGTTTATGACATGCTCAGGGAACAATGGCTCTTCAATATGAACCTGGGGCTAAAAGCCAGTTGAGTTCTGGAGGGAACATCAAAAGAGACTCATCCTAAACCAACTGTATTCTAAGGAATCCTTGCAAGCTCTGTGGAGGAATTTAAGGTGGCTTCAGTGGTTGAAGTCTTATTCAAGGAGCCATGATATGGCTTGACTGAGACCTGAATCTACATCTGGTGAGTCTCAGAGGATCCTCAAGAGCAAGGCATGTTGCTGCAACTCCCTTCCTAGGTGGATATTTCTGGATGTCTGCGGGTCACCTCCATGGCATACAGTATAGATGTGTTATCCAGAGCGTACTCTAAATTGACGCCTTGCTATTCACCCTCTGATATTGAGTTGCCAGGCAGGTCCAAAATCCCTTACCAGAAGCCCTTAGGGCTATCTCTTTAAGAATTCTGTTTTGGGGGCTCCTGGATGGCTCACTTTGTTAAGCATCTGACTCCTGCTTTCAGCTCAGATTATGATCTCAGTGTTGCGCTCTGTGCAGTTGAGCCTGCTTAAGATTCTCTCTCCTGGGGTGCCTGGGTGGCTCAGTGGGTAAAGCCTCTGCCTTTGGCTCAGGTCAAGATCCCAGGACCTGGGATCAAGCCCCGCATTGGGCTCTCTGCTCAGCAGGGAGCCTGCTTCCTCCTCTCTCTCTCTCTCTGCCTGCCTCTCTGTCTACTTGTGATCTCGATCTGTCAAATAAATAAAATCCTAAAAAAAAAAAAAAAGCAAACAGCCTTCTTTATTTATTTAGTAATCTCTATACCCAATATGGGGCTTGAACATAAAACCGTGAGATCAAGAGACACACGCTCTACCAACTGAGCCAGCCAGGTGCCCCTCTTTGTTTGACTTTAGAAGAAAATTTACCACAAATTGTGTGTACTATATGTACATATGTATATGTACTATATTTAGTATGTGGTAAATAATAACACCTTCAGAAGTTCTGGGGAAGCAAGTGGTAATCAAATATATGAATATTAGTGAAGAAATAGTTGGTTATTCATTTTAAGTAGGATTAATAAAGACTACATATGGCTTCACATTATTTTGTCCACCAAACAAGCACAAAACATAACAAAATTTGTGTGTAAGGGATGGAGTGTAACAGCTTTTGGAAATTGGAACTGGGGAACAGAAAATGTGGACCTGCACTGCTCTCATCCAGAACGTTGTAAAGCACCAAGGCTTGTCCTTTTAATGCCAATCTCTGCCATCACCACAAAGGCCACAGTGCCTCCTAGATGAGCAAAGAAAAGGCTGAGCTTCAGCAGCAGTTTTTTGTTTTAAAATCTGATCAGCTTATTTCTTTGCCTAAAAAATATCTAATGGTTTCCTATTTCCAATAAGACTGAGTCTAAACTTCTTAGGCTAGTATATCAAAACCTTCACATTTAGTCTCTGCTCATGTTTTGGCCTCAATTCCCCTCTCAATTCCCCAATTTATGCCTTATGCTCAGGATTTTAAATTTATTTCCTTCCAAAACACCTA
This sequence comes from Mellivora capensis, assembly GCA_004024625.1. Taxonomy (NCBI): domain Eukaryota; kingdom Metazoa; phylum Chordata; class Mammalia; order Carnivora; family Mustelidae; genus Mellivora; species Mellivora capensis. The sequence continues at coordinate 24,387 of PISX010008169.1, read as the reverse complement.
AAACTCTTTAACATGTGTATGTTTCCATGTGAGCTTATTTGTCTTCTAAATATGGATTTGTCTCCTCTCTGCCTGAGGAAATCCTACTCATTCTTCAAAACCTGGTTTAAAACAGGATCTTCTGTGTGATTTTCTCTGAGCTCCTAGAGAATTTGTTATTCCTTCCTTTGTACTCTCATCACACACTCTGTGTGCTTTTATTCCAGCGGGCTGTCCAGTGTATCATAGACTTTCTTGTTCACTTTTCACAGACAATCCTGAGCCATGTCTTGGCAATTCCACTTTTCCAATATCTTTTAAATCCTTTTCCTTGTTTTATTTCATGTTATTTCATGTTATAATTACTAATCCAGGCATTCATAACACTGGAAATAGCTCCTAAGTCATCTCCTAACTTCCTGTCTTTTCCTCACTACAACAAATGGTCATTTACATTGCTGCTAGATGTGATGTCCAATGTCCTATTCCAAAATGATATTTTGGCTCCAGATTTCTTTATGGTTTACATATAATACATATATATATATATATATATATATATATATGTAATGGTGATATGAAGGTAAACTATGGTTAAACTTAAAAACACTGAGAAACAAGTTTTTCTTTCTTTTAGGAAATATCTTGGTTTTCAAAGTTTACTGTAAAGTTTGCAGAGTCTCTGCAAAATGTAGTTTGGGGTAAATTTGGGAAATGGTACCTTAAAAATAATGAAAGATCATAAACAATTTAAGAGTAAAAGTCAAATGGTATAAATATGTAGTAGGTGACAGGAGTGATGGGGACTCTTCTAAGTAAGGTGGCCATGGAGGGTCTTGGCAAAGATGACATTACAATGAGCTTGAAAGTTAAGGAGCTGGCTCTGCAAAGAGCCAGAGAAAGGGAGTCCCTGGCTGAAGAAACAGCAAGTGTAAATGTCCTGAGGTAGGGAAAAACTTGGTGTGTTCATGAGATAGAAAAGAGGACAGCATGGCTGGAGCAAAATGAGTATATGATGAGGAAGGAACTGCAGAGGCAAGCAGAACCAGATCACAGAAAGCTTTGCCAGCCACATAAGACATCTGGACTTATTCTAAGTGCAAAAGGATGCCATTAGGAAGTTTTAAGCAGGAAGGGACAAAATCTAATTTATGTTTTTTTTTTAAGATTTTATTTATTTGAAAGAGAGAGAAAGAGAGAGAGAGAGAGAGAGAGAGAGAGAGAGATATCACAAGTAGGCAGAAAGGCAGGCAGAGAGAGGGGGAAGCAGGCTCCCTGCTGAGCAGAGAGCCTGATGTGGGGCTCAATCCCAGGACCCTAGGATCATGACCTGAGTTGAAGGCAGAGGCTTAATCCACTAATCCACCCAGGCACCCCCTAAATTATGTTTTTAAAAGATCCCCCTAGTTATTGTGAGGAAGAAGCATTATAATGAGGCAGACTGGCAGCAGGAAGACAGACTAAGATGCTACCGGAGTAGTCCAGGGGCAGGAGGATGATGGTGGGGTAGACAGGAGTAGAGTGTATATGTATATGGATAAAAGGTAAAGAATCAAAATAAGAAAACTAATTCAGTGAATATTAATACAGTTTGGCTTAGAAAAACTCGTCACAGAAAAATTTCAATCTTTGCTTTTTACATATAACTTTATATTAGATGCTAGCAATAAATAAATTGTTTAATTCAAGTAGCACAAAAAACAACAACTTAGGCTTACTTGGGAGCTTTGTAATTCAATATTTCAGACATTTTTCTTACCTCAGGGAGACCTTCAATAAAAGAATGAATATTTGCTGCATTTGCTACTTCTTTTATTTCATCTAATGGCACAACACGGCTGTTATCACCATAGGCAATGTTGTCAGCAATGCTACAGTTGAAGAGTACAGGCTCTTGAGAAACAACTGCTATTTGGGAACGGAGCCATTGTACATTCAATTCCTTCACATCAACACCATCAAATAGCTGTCAAAAGCAAAATGGAGAATGGTATGTGGAGATCCAACAACTATATCACATTACAGTTCTCTATATTCAAACATATACAAATTATAAGAAGGGTAGGAATTCAAGCCACCTCACAGTAAAATGCTATCCAGGGATGGATTGTAAATGATACTGTATAGAAGCAGAGTGTAACTGCCTAAAATGCCAACTCCTAAACTTACTTGACATTTCTACAAATGGCCACATAGTCTAAAGACTTGTCTGGGATCTAGAGTAAAGCCTGGTGCTTTGTGCTGATGTCAGATGGAAAATAAGCAACCTCTGCTGTAACAGGACCTCACTTTTTTGTTGTTGTTGTTGTTGTTGTTGTTGAAGATTTTATTTATTTATTTAACAGAGAGAGAGAGATCACAAGTAGGCAGAGAGGCAGGCAGAGAGAGAGGTGGAAGCAGGCTCCCTGCCGAGCAGAGAGCCCGATGTGGGGCTCGATCCCAGGACCCTGAGATCATGACCTGAGCTGAAGGCAGAGGCTTAACCCACTGAGCCACCCAGGTGCCCCAGGACCTCACTTTTTAAAGCCCAGAGAGAGAAGGTGTAGACTGATAGCAGTCCACATACAGAGCGGTATGTCATTTTGTACACAACCATGCTTATTCATGTGAACATGTAACAACATTCAGCTGGCATTTGATGAGCATACCTAACTAGCTGATGGGGACTCTTCAGGTACAAGGGAAATAGTGGTATGCAAGATAAAACTCTTGCCCTCTTGCAGCTTATATTCTAGTGGAGACAGGCAGACAATAAACACACTAACAAATAATGTTACATTATTTGTACAATGTACAAAGTATAAAAAAAATTTGTACAATGTACAAACAATGTACAAGAAAGAAAGTGTTGTGAAGACAGGGTAATGGAATTGAGATTGACTGAGGATGTGGGGGGATGTGGGAAGCAGGTTGGTAAATGCTTGTTTTCTACAGAGTAATCTAGGAAGGCCTACCTAAGGAAGAAGCATTTAGATTGAGACTTGAATGATAAGGAGTCAGCAAAGAGATTAGAGCAAGAAAATTCCAAGCAGGGGAACAACAAGAACAAAGGCCATAAGTGAGTTTAAAGAACACAAAGAAGCCAGTGAGTCTGACACATAGTAGTCAAGGTGGGGAATGATAGGAGTTTGGAGAGAGGCAGGAACCAGATCACGAAGGACCAGGATTGATGGAATTGACTCTGTTTTATTCCAGCTGTGGTAGGACATCATTGGAGGGTTTAAAGTAGGGATGTGCTATATTAATGTGCAAATAGATGACTGCTACCTAATTTTGGACTGTTAACTTATTGTTATTACTGGTAACAAGGGAACATTCTGAACCATTTTATTTTGCAAAGAGTCATTGAGAATCTGTGATGGGGAAAAAAAGTACCTATAAATTGCAGAAGGAAGACTAATATGACAGTCTTTGACTTTTAGGGGCTTAGGATTTTTTGTAGGGAGGAGGAGGCAGAACAGGAAAGAGAGAGAGAGAGAGAGAGAGAGAGAGAGTGTGTGTGTGTGTGTGTGTGATCTAGTGCTGGTTGGAGGGAGAGGATAATTAAAAAAACTGAATACAAGGAAGAGTAAGAAAGGTGCCAGGTGAGAAAAACTCATTGGAATTCTAAGGAGAGAGAATTTGCTTTTATTTTATTTTATTTTTTTTTTTAGATCAGGACTTAATGGAGCTGATTTAAATAAGCTCTAACCATGCATACAATTTTTGAGAGTTGGTGGGTGGAGAAGGCCAGTGGGAATAGTAGGAAGCCTGAATCAGGGTGGCAGAGGAAACTTATCTCTGTCTTAACCAAGAGAATAAAGAAAGATTCTAGATATAGATATTAGACCCCTCCTCCAACACCTGTATTCTAAAAGAATTCCATGTCTTGTAAGATCAAATTTCTTTCTTTTTAAAAATTTCTAATTTGTAGACTTTTCATTTTTCTGCAATTTTAGAAAAAAAATTGAGTCTAGTTGACACACAATGTTACATTAGTTCCAGGTGTACAATATAGTGATTCAACTTCTCTATACATTATGCTATGCTCACCACAAGTGTGGCTACCATCTGTCACCATTCAAGTCTAGTACAATATTACTGGCCATATTTCCTATGTTGTGCTCTTTATTCTTGTGGCTCATTCATTCCATAACTAGAAGTCTCTATCTCCCACTTACCCCCTTCATCCATTCTGTCCATTCCCCACCTTCCCTCTGGCTACTATCAGTTTGTTCCTCTGTGTTTATAGGTCTAATCCTGCTAGTTTATTTGTTTATTCATTTGTTTTATTTTTTAGATTCTACATATGGGTGAAATAATATGGTGTTTGTCTTTCTCAGTCTGACTTATTTCCCTTGGCATAATACACTCTAGGTCCATCCATGTTGTCACAAATGGCAAGATCTCATCCTTTTTAATGGCTGAGTAATATTCCATTACATATATATACCACATCTTCCTTATCCATTTGTCTACCGTTGGATACTTAGTTTGCTTCCATATCTTGGTATTATAAAAAATGCTGCAATAAACATAGTGGCACACATATATTTTCAAATTAGTGTTTTCATTTTCTTTGGATAAATATCCAGCAGTGAAATTATTGGATCATATGGCATTTCTATTTATAATTATTTGAGGAACCTCCGTATTCTTTTCCACAGTGGCTGTACCAATTTATATCCCTACCAACAATGCATGAGGGTTTGTTATTCTCCACATCCTTGCCAACATTTGTTATTTCTTGTCTTTTCAATTCTAGTCATTCTGACAGGTTTAAGGTGATACCTCATTGTGCTTTTGATTTATATTTTCCTGATGATTAGTGATGTTGAGCATCTTTTATGTGTCTGTTGGCCATCTGTATGTCTTCTTTGGAAAAATCTCTCTTCAGGTCCTCTGCCCATTTTTAAATTGGATTTTTTTTTTTTTTTTTTTTGGTATTGAGTTGTAGAAATTCTTTATGTATTTTGGATATTAACCCTTTATTGAAGATACCATTTGCAAATATCTTCTCCCATTCAGTAGACTGCCTTTTTATTTTGTTGATGTTTTCCTTCACTGTGCAGAAGTATAATTTGATGTAGTCTCAATAGTTTATTTTTGTTTCCATTTCCCTTGCCTTAGGAAACATATTTAGAAAAATGTTGCTATAGCCAATGTCAGAGAAATTACTGCCTGTGTTCTCTCCTAGGACTGTTGTAGTTTCAGGTCTTACGTGTATATATTTAATCTATTTTGAATTATTTTATATATGATGTTAGAAAGTGGTCCAGATTCATCCTTTTGCATGTAAATGCCCAATTTTCCTAGCACATTTATTGACTGTCTCTTCCCTATTTGTATATTCTTTCCTCTTTTGTCGAAGGTTTGGCTTTATTTCTGGACTCTGTATTATCATCCATTGGTCTATGTCTATTTTTGTGCTAATACCATACTGTTTTGATTACTATAACTTTGTAACATAACTTGAAATCTGGAATTGTGATGCCTCCAGCTTTGCTTTTCCTTTTTAAGATTGTTTGGGCTATTCTGGGTCTTTTGTGGTTTCATATAAATTTTAAGATTGTTCTAGTTTTGTGAAAAATGCTATTGGTGTTTTGATAGACTTTGCATTAAATTCTTAGATTGTTTAGAGTAACAGATATTTTAGCAATTTTTGATCTTCCAATCCATGAGCATGGAATATCTTTCCATTTGTTTGTGTCATCTTCAATTTAAGAACAAAATTTCTGCCAACATCATCACCGAAGAATCTTTGAGTCTTTGTATTTTGTATTTAGCCTCAAAGTCCTATCCATCGTTTTTGTTATTGGTTTGCTTGCCCACTTAGGAGAGAGTTTTGTTTTGTTTTTTCCTAAACTACTGAACTGTTTGCCCTATTCAAACCAGTAAGGATGATTAAGCCCAAGAGAATGTTTAAGAATAGCATCACTAAACCCTAGATAAGCAGTATTTAAAATCAGTCTTACCACTTGTCCTTTCACAGGGTCATAAAATCTCTGCAGAAGCTGGATAGAAGTGCTTTTTCCACAGCCACTGCTCCCAACAAATGCTACTGTCTTCCCTTTCTCAATACTGAGGGATAAGTCACAAAGGATGAGAACATCCTGGCGACATGGATAGAAAAAAGTGACCTCTCGAAACTCTATATTTCCTTCAAATATATCCTGGGGAGAAAGTTGGCAGGGTTCAGAACTTAAAAAAAGATTGTAACACATTATAGCACATTGGCCAACTGTTTCCTAAAAATTACGCATGTTTCCATAACCATTTTATTTTAAACAATATTCCTCTCTATAGAGCTGCTGACTGCATAATCAATTCTGTCACTTTTCTTTAGATTTTTATATCTGTACTTCTTGTCATTTCTGGACCTCACTGAGTACTAAAAAGCACTGGTTTCCTCTGGTTTCACTACATAGACATTGTCTAGTCTGCAGACTAGCTATTGACCAAATGTTTTGCATAACTGTATATATATATCTTTAAAAATTTAGTTTGTTTTACAGACCTTTATTGCTTAATTCAGAATAGCTGGGGTCCTCATAAACTATATGTATAAATGTTAGTTTTGTAAGTTGGACATGGTTTTAGAGTTAATATACATTATGTTTTGAATTTGGGCTTATCTTTGTTTTCAATTTATCATTATTTGGCAGTGATGCCTAAAAGTTAATTTTTTTCTCTATGCTTCAATTTCTTTTTTGTATAAGTATATGTAAACCAATACTTATATATACTAGAGATGTTTATGAAAGACTTCTCAGAACTATTACTAAATGATTAACTTTCCCTGTATAGATTTGGTTCTAAGATTTTGGGGTTCTTTTGATCTTCATGTTTATTTGCCCTCATTCAGTTGCATTTTAAATAGTCAGGTTTAATAGTCACGCTCAGCATATTCTGAACCCAGCATACAGGCAGAAGGCAGGGGTAGGTGGAGGACAAGAGCATCAAAAAATGTTTGATAATGATACTCTGTTGTCAAAAGAAATAAACGTTAGGATATATGCCAAAATGTTATGTGCTATAGTAGCTTATTTTTAGCTTATTCAGTGCTTTCTGCTTTTCCCCAAAATGAGTATTATTTGTGCATAAATGTCTAACAAAATCAACCTGGAAACCACAGTACATTATTTTTGTGTATGCTCTGTGCCTTTGGAAAAGGCATAGAAAGATTTTACACTAGTAGACTTTAATACATCTTAAAATTTATTCTTACTATTTTAAACATTTTTTTTAAAGATTATTTATTTGAGAGAGAAAAAAAGAGCACGAGCAGAGGGAGGGGGGAGAGGGAGGAGGAGAAAAAGACCCACCGCTGAGCAGGGAGCCTGACTTGGGGCTCAATCCCAGGACCAAGGTCACAACCTGAGCCGAAGGCAGACACTTAACTAAGCCATGCAGGCACCCTTATTTTAAACATTTATTATGGAAAATTTCAACCATCTACAAAAGTAGATAGAAAAATGTTTCGATTACCTTCATATATTTTCCCAGTTTTTAATTTTTAAAAGCACAGGGAGTGATATTTGGAAATATATGTATATTAAATAAAATGAGTAAATAAATTAATTTTACAGTTTTGATAAGAAACATTTCCAATATTCCATGCCTTGTAATGTAATTCTATGAAGACATTTATCTGTGAGATACTCAATCCCTTTACTATAATGCTCTGAAAGAAACAAGTAGCAATGTTATTATAGATCTAAATCCCAAGATTAGAAAAAAAAAGTTTTCTATGTCCTTTACTTTCTAAAAAACAAATATGAAATCTTATTTTACTATGATGCACCTTTGAGCATTGTATTTTGAGAATGTCAAGATCTGGGGCGCCTGGGTGGCTCAGTGGGTTAAGCCACTGCCTTCGGCTCAATTCATGATCCCAGGGTCCTAGGATCGAACCCTGCATAGGGCTCTCTGCTCAGCAGGGAGCTTGCTTCCCTTCCTCTCTCTCTGCCTGCCTCTCTGCCTACTTGTGATCTCTGTCTGTCAATAAAATCTTTAGAAAAAAAAAAAGAGAGAATGTCAAGATCTTTTCAAAATCTGTAACTAAGGACTGGCATTCTTTTTAATAATTAGTACTTTAGAGATAATGTACTATTTTAGCTACCATACATATAAATCTACTGTTAAAATTTTAACAGGGAAAGTATTTATTTATTATTATTATTTTAAAAGATTTTATTTATTTATTTGACACACACAGAGAGAGATCACAAGTAGACAGAGAGTTAGGCAAAGAGAGGAGGGAAGCAGGTTCCCTGCAGAGCGGAGAGCCCGACGGGGGGCTCGATCCCAGGACCCTGAGATTATGACCTGAGCCGAAGGCAGAGGCTTAACCCACTGAGCCACCTAGGCGCCCCAAAAGGGAAATAATTTTAAATGAAAAATTTCTTTTAAGTATATACCTAATGGCTATTCTTACTTTTAAATTTAAACTGTCTAGAAAAGTCTTAAAATTGGATATATATTTAATGCATAAGATACTATTATGAGGCTTGTTTTGAAATTATACAATCTCACTATTATTTTTCTTTTAATATTCATGGTCTTTTAGAGTTAGTGGTTAAATATGTGTGTCTATGTATGTGTGAATTTAATAAATGTAGTTCCTTTTCCTCCCTCTTCTGATTGCAGATATATTTTCCATAAAATATGGTGTCTGAAACAGCAGGCATTACTCATTTTGTATAAATTATCAGAGGAAAAAAAAGAATTAATGCCAATGCAAATCCTCATCCAAGACTAAAGTTTCGGCTGTCTAAATAAAATTAAATATATAAAGAAATTCTTTGTTCAAGAACATTCTTAAGGCATCAGGCGAATAAACTAGAAGTATATTTTTTAATATAAAATATGTGTATGTTTTAGTAGCAGAGGTGAAAAGACCCCTTTCTCCCTTTGTAGCCATAACAGTTATTTTTTTTTTAAGATTTTATTTATTTATTTGACAGACAGAAATCACAAGTAGACAGAGAGGCAGGCAGAGAGAGAGAGAGAGGGAAGCAGGTTCCCTGCTGAGCAGAGAGCCCGATGCGGGACTCAATCCCAGGATCCTGAAATCATGACCTGAGCCGAAGGCAGCGGCTTAACCCACTGAGCCACTCAGGCGCCCCCATAACAGTTATTTTATACAAGTTTTTAATTCTTTAGAGCACTATCTTTTGCAAAGTTATCAAATAATGCCTTCATTTAAGTCTCTATATAAGAGTATTCATAGGTATAATTAATAATGTGGACATTTAAAATCATAGTTGTGCTTACTGGTTTTTTCCCTTCTTGACTATAGCTGTCTATAGTTGGTTTCTTTTCCAGCAAAGCAAATAGATGTGCAGCCCCAGATTTGGCTCTCGAATATTCAGGTGCCAAAACAAGTGTTTCTCCAATGGCCATAGCTCCATATGCAATTGCAGTAAAAATTCTATCAAAAGATAAATCATTTGAATCTTAGGTTCATTTCCAAACAACAGAACTCTAAAAAAGGAAAGGAAAAAGCAGGCACAGGAATATAAATAAACTTTTGGTCTAGACAACACCACTAATGTTGAAGTCCCAACAATGATATCTCTTTTGTTTATTTGTTTGTGATTGATTAATTAATTTTAGAAAGAGAGAGAGGGAGAGAGCACAAGCAAGGGAAGGGGCAGAGGGAGAGAGAGAGAGGGAGAGAAATCTCAAGCTGATTCCCCAGTGAGTGCAGCATCTGACCTGGGGCTCGATGTCATGACCCTGAAGTCATGACTGGAACCAAAACCAAGAGTTGAATACTTAACTGAGCCACCCAGGTGCCCCAGTGATACCTTTTTTATAATTTTCTACCACACAGTGATCATCCCTAGCATTGAAATAACCTTTGATTATTGGTTCCTCTTCCAATTAGAGACAAAGATCAAAGGTCCTAAACTAGTGAATATAAAAGTTCTTAACCTCCTTGATATAAGGCTTACTTGCTTGGAGATTTGACAGAGAATTCAACGACTATGGGAAGGGTGAGTCTCTAGTAGTAAGATCTGAATTTACACAGGAAATATGAATAGGTATTTCCGCCCCCCTCTTTTCTGCATATAATGTAATAGAACAGACAACTGATGCCAGATAATTGTTTATGTGCCTGAAGTGCTACATGATTTAAAGAGAGAGCAAAGCATGGAGATTATATATTGTTAAGGTCCTTGAAACAAAATCTGACTAAAATTTCCTTAACAAGCCTGGAAGAAGAGTTTTGATCTTTTAGGTTTGCTATACAGATTATGATCTCACTTTCAAAACATGTCTTAATTATAAAATAGTAAGTATGCAAATGATGTCTGAAAGCATACAGAATATGCACAGATATGTGGCATATTATGTGGCCATGGCCAAATATTTTTCTCTCATTTTCATTTTAGCCATGGAAACATTTTAATAGAATGAAATATAATGTATCTCCATAGCAGAACTAAAAGTATAATTCAGTTAAGACTGGACAAGTTCCAGTGGCAATATTTGTTTATTATTGAAGTATAGCTGACATGCAATATTATATTAGTTTTAGGGATATAGCATAGTGATTCAACATTTTTTATACATTATAAAATAATCATCACAGTAAGTCTAGTTCCATCTGTCACCATATAAAGATACTGTAATATTACTGGACTACATTCCCTGTGCTGTACTTTATATCCCCATGGCTTACTTATTTTATAACCAGAAGTTTGTATCTCATAGTCCTCTTCACCTATTTTGCCCATCCCCCTACCCCTTTTCCCTTACTGACCAGTAAAAGGCTATCACAGAACCCAGTTGTTTGTTTGCCATGCTGGATCACAGCAAGGTAAACATGTTCTGGTCTCCTTGTGAGTTTCTCTGGAGATGGAACCTACCAATGGGTGGATGTTGATGCTATCTCTTCAGTGACTAAACCTCAGATCCTGAATTGTTGTCTTTTCAAAGGTCAAGCACAGTATAAAATATAAAAACCAGTTTACTTGGATGTCTGATGCTTTTTGTAGCCATTAGTTCTGTGATATCAAGACATTTTTAGTACTAATGTTTATGGAAATAGTTTAAAGCCCAAAATGCCATTCAAAATACTCAATATCCAGTTATAAATATTAGAAGTGATTATTGAGTTTAGTTACACATCAGAGGTTTTTTTTTTTTTTTCTTTAATGCAAGGAAAAATCTAACTGAATTAGACTTAAGCCTCAGTCTGATCCAAGAGTCAGCAAGTGAGATGGGAAGATCATTGGATTATGAGTCCGGAGACCTGGATTCTAGTCTCACAAAGATAGAGGCTTCTCAGAACAACAGAAAAAAATACCTTCCTCCTCTGATTTCAAACATGCCAAAATATCTACCTGTCCTAAATTTCCACCACAAAATTCATTTTGAATATTAAGGATAAATATATAGAGGACAATGTCTTTGTTAGGTCCCTCTCTTTTTAAAATAAGAGATTTTATTTATTTATTTCAGAGAGAGATAGATAGAGCAGGGGGAGGAGAAGAGGGAGAGGGAGAGAGAGAATCCCACGCCTACTCTGTGCTCAACCTGGAGCCCAATGTAGACCTCGATCCCAGGACCCTGAGATCATGACCTAAGCCGAAATCAGGAGTTGGATGCTCACCCGACTGAGCCACCTGGGTGCCCCTGTTAAAATGTCCTTCTCCTAAAATGGAAGTTTACTGAGAAGGGGAGGAGGGCCTTCCATGGAGAACTTGTATCTGTGAGAGATAAATGACTTTAAGGATGCACATTAGAGGAAGGAAAGTTTCGGTAGAGGAGGGAGAGTATTAGCTAAAAGCTCAGTGCTGTCTTTATTGTGTATATGTTGAGGGGAGGGTAAGTCCAAAGGGGGGGTTGATATTAATGAGGATTATACCGAGGAACCTAATTTTGTGGTAAGGGAACTATCTGGATGTTGAGTCAGGGACAATAATCTCTTATATATATTTTTTTCCCAGGTGGGTTCTGTATAAACATAGGCTGATACTGGTCTGTTACAGAATATGCCCTAGCTGATTCTGGCCCAATTACCTAGAATGAACTGAACTGCAGTTAAACTTTACTCAAAACCTATTTATTGCACAACAAATAGTACTGCAACTTTGTGGGTTGGCCAGAGTTGAAGGAGAATATTGAGCAGGAAGAGGTCTGGAAAGGATTTTCAGGTGCTGGGCTTTGATCTCCTTAGTTTTATGGATTCTCTGTAGGCTCATGGGGCCATTGTCATTGGATCCTCACTACAATAATTCTTTCAAGCATGTCCAAGCAATGGGGGAAAATCCTCTTGCCCATCACTGCTGCTGAAATCAAACTGGAATTTTACAAATATTCTTTGTCTAGGAACAACACAAAAAAGTACAGAAATGAATGATCCTAATTTTAACACAACTGATCCAAATAGAAATAGCCTGCATAGTTATTGGTTCACGTCTATTTGTCTCCCCTTAATCTTGCTTCCATACTCAGTTTGTATACCTTTGGTGACTTACTCTAAGACTAAGTATACTGGGGGGTTCAGAGCTTGGAAGCCAGACCACTGGGACTACATCCAAACTCCACTGTTTATTTACTAGCTGTGTGACCTTGGGCATGTTCTGTGCTTCTGTTTCCTTACTGGCAAACAGGAGATAAATAGGACTATCTATATCTTACAGACTGTTGTGAGAATTAAATATATTAATAATATAAAGTGCTTAGTACAGTGCTCAACAAATGTTTAAGTTATTATTATTACTCTTATGGAATTGAAAGTTAATGAGACACTTTCTGTTGGCAAATAAGCTCTCACACTTCTATAGAGATACATCAGCACACCAGGTCATATCCCAACTTCTGAAGCCCACACTCAATACGTTTCTTCTTTTAACCAGAAAGCAGAGTATTTTTCCTCACAGAGGTGGCCATTATAACTGTACCCATACTCATACTCTTTTCCGCTAACATCCATAGAACACTCCAAAGATTCTTTTCTTCCCACCCTAAATCCTTTCCTCAACACGTGGAAGAGAGAAAATACACAACTTATATTTATTTGGTACTTTGGGCTTTAGAGAATGTTTTCACATATATAAAACCATGCGATCATCTAGGAGTTAAGTAAGGCAGGAACTCTTATCCCTTCTTAACACAGCTTAGGGAAATTAAGCATTTGTTCAGGATCACAGAGTTATAAACCTGTAGGACTGGGACCTGAACCTGCTTATTCACTATACTTTCCTTACATGGTGTTCCTTCCAGTGGAAAGCTGGCCTGGACAATCTCCCCCTGCATGTCGGGGCTTGTTACCACTTTGTTTCCCATTTTAGAATCTTCATAGAGCCCTAGATAATCTAATCCACCTTGATTTTTCTCCTTTAGATCCCTTCAGTGGTTGATCATTCTATCTATTTTCCTTATCTTGTCCCTTCTCTTCTGGATAATCCTTGAGGTGGAGCTGGGCACAAATTGGGTGGCTGCCATGGCCATGAACACTGAAAGAAGACTTTCCTGTTTTCCTTGTTTGGGCTAGTTAAGGCTTCTCTCCTAATTATAATGATGACATGCACAGTTCTTTCATGGCTGCTTGGCCTACCAGAACAAAAGATGGTGGTGGAGGCCTAGCTTGTCTCCTTCTATCCTGTAGTACTTTAAGGCATCAACCAACTATTAATATTCATTGAAAACCCACGTATATTGAATATTATATGGCCAATAACCACATTTAATATCCGAAGCCCAAAGGATTTCTTGTCAAGAACTTTATTTGGATTTTTGGAGGACTAGGCCACAACACATGAAATGCGTGGTTCTGTCTCTCAGCAAGTTTTCATTATTACTGTACTGAGGGTTGCCGTGCCTGATTCTTTCTTACCTATCTGCTTCCTGCTAATGTATATAGCAAAGAAGGAAGAAACAGATAGAGGGAAGTTCTGAAGTGGAGGTATGGAAAGTTGCAAAAACCTCTGCTTGGACGCTAGTGGTTTCTAACCTGGATTGCAAAAGGCAAGTCAGCTAGAAAGTAACCTAAAGGTGCTAAGGAAAATCAGACAGGAGATAATAAACTTATTTTGTATTTTTAAAAATCTGTACATTTATAATATACATTGAAAGTGTTGCCAGGGCTAACAGAGGCAGAGAGGGAGAATTTTACTACACATGTGTGTGAAAACTTAAAGAAGAGATCTTCAGGGTGCCTGGGTGGCTCAGTGGGTTACAAAGCCTCTGCCTTCGGCTCAGGTCACGATCCCAGGGTCCTGGGATTGAGCCCCGAGTCGGGTTCTCTGCTCAGCAGGGAGCCTGCTTCCCCCTCTCTCTCTACCTGCCTCTCTGCCTACTTGTGATCTCTCTCTCTGTCAAATAAATAAATAAAATCTTAAAAAAAAATTTAAAAAAAGAAGAGATTTTCTAAATGCCTACCCAGTGCAGCAAGCCAGTAGAATGAAAATGTTATCACCTTTCTGAAATGCTTTATCTCAGAGAAACTCCTGTAACAACAGAGATGAATGAAGACTTCTACCAATATATGTTGTCTTTTTTTTTTAAGAGGAAAAAAGCTAAGGCTGATAGTGGCCTTGCTGATAAACTAATATTATGAGCACATCAAAAGATTCTGCTGTTAAAATTGTGTATTTTCCTTTTCTAAAGCACACTGTCATTTCTGACAGAGACAGCTTACCCATTCCTATAGCTATGAATCACAAAAATACATTCACATTTTTTGGCTGAATAAAACACCTTTTTTTTTTTTAAAGATTTTTATTTATTTATTTTTATTTGACAGAGAGAGAGAGAGAGAGATCACAAGTAGGCAGAGCAGCAGGCAGAGAGAGAGAGAGGAGGAAGCAGGCTCCCTGCTGAGCAGAGAGCCCGATGCGGGGCTCGATCCCAGGACCCTGGGACCATGACCTGAGCCGAAGGCAGAGGCTTAACCCACTGAGCCACCCAGTCGCCCCAAAACACCTTTATTTTTTAAACAATAAATTAAAATATGACTTTGCCAATTTTTATATAATTCTGGGAAAGTTTCTGGTAGTGGCCAAAAGAAAACCCTAAGGTTTTAAGCGGGTATGGAGAGCAGCCTGACATTTAGTTCCTATGCTCGTATTTCTTAAAGTGTGATCCTCAAATTCTATGTCTCAGAATAATCTGGATGCTTGTTAAAATGTAGATTCCTGGCCCTATATCAAATCTACAAATCTCCGGGTTAAGTTTGTGAGGTGAGACCTGGGTATTTGCACTTTTAACCAGCTCTTTGATTGTTGAATTGGGAAACCACTGATTAGAGAACAGCACAAAGTTCTTTTTACCTAGAGAGGGTTCTAATAGAAGGAAGTTTTCTTTGTAAACGTCGTCCATTTCGGTTAGTTGATTAGATAGAAAGCTGTCTGTCACCCTAAATTCTGAAAGGCACTGAGTCTACTAGGCCAGGTGTAATTGAGTGTGTCTAAAGGACAAATGTAACACATTCATGGTAGTTGGGGACTACAGTGACCCTCTAGCTCAGACAGCTCCCTATTTCTTCCTTTCCTCAGGGTACTGGGAAATACCAATGTGATATTGTGCATTAACCATTTAACCATTGCCCTTATATTTATTAATAGTCCTACATATTTGTTTTGACAGCTAAAATGCTTATGTCTTCAGAAATGACTCTTTTTAATGAATTTAATGAAAAGAGATTCAGGAAGTATGATAGGTTAGTAAGAGGAGTTTTTGTATTGGGGTCTTTTGATTCCCCTATATTTTAGGGTCATAAAATAACATTAGGCAAGTTACTTGTTTCATTTATGTTAAGACTATTCTTAACATAAATGAATCAGCCCAGCTCTGATGTTGGAAAACTAAGAAAGAATTGAAAAAAAAATTTTTACAGAAGGTCTATGAATGTTTTCTATAGAATAAATAATAATAATCATAATGACAATAATAATAAAAAAGTCTGCTAATAAGCTGTCTGGCCTCTTGAATTGTGACTGTGGGAAAGTTAGGTAACTTGAGTCTCAAATCTTTTTTATTTTTGTTTTTAAGTTTTTATTTAAGTAATCTCTACACCCAGTATGATGCTCGAACTCATGATCCTAAGATCAAGAGTTTCATGCTCTTCCTTTTTTTTAAAAAAGGTGAAATTAATTTTTTAAAAGATTTTATTTATTTATTTGACAGAGAGAGATCACAAGTAGGCAGAGAGGCAGGCGAGGGTGGGGGAAGCAGGCTCCCCGCTGAGCAAAGAGCCTGATGCTAGGCTTGATCCCAGGACCCTGAGACCATGACCTGAGCCAAAGGCAGGGGCTTTAACCCACTGAGCTACTACCCAGGCACCCCAAGAGTTGCATGCTCTTCAGACTGAGCCAGCCAGGAGCCCTTAATTTTGAGTCTTAATTTTCCTCATCTGTAAATTGGGAATCTTATTGCACAAAGCAGTTGAGAGGATTAAGCAGGTAATACACGACAAATCCCTAATAACAAGTAAGGACTCAATTCAGGTTTGCTTTTACAGTGATTATTGTATGAAACAGAATGATGTCAACTGCAGGCATTATTGTAATTAGCATGATTTTGAGGAAAAATAGGAGCCAGTCAAGGAAACAGAGGAGGAAGAGCCAATAAAAGCCTAGAAAAGAAAATGTTTCAGGAAGGAGAGTATCAAATACTGCTGAGAGGTCAAATTAGGTAGATAGGAGAATGAACAGTGGATGACTGGGTGGGTGAGATGGAGGACAGTGGTGACTCTGATAACAAGTGGCATGGTGGGAACCAAGGCTTGACTGGAATGAATTTAGCAGAGACTGTGGAGATGAGAAGGTATAGAGAATAAAAATAGGCAACTCTAGAATTTGTTTTGCTGCAAAGGAAAGCAGAGAGCCGCTGGAAATAGGTAGAAGGGGACTTACAGTCATGGCAGAGATTTCTTCTTAAGACAGATGATTATACAGCAAAGAAATAGTAGTGACAGAAAAACTAGTTAAAGAGATGATTGCTGGAAATTGCTGGAACTCATCATAAACTCATCTTCCGCAAAGATGGCAAGCATGATAGACCATGTGGTAGCCTGGTGAGTTTGATTATGGAAAGATGAGGTGATTCATTCTCTCTCTGCCCCCTCTTTTTTTTTTTTTTTTTTTTTTTGAGAGGGAGAGAGTGGGAAGGGGCAGAGGAAGAGGGAATCTTTTTTTTTTTTTTTTTAAAGATTTTATTTACTTATTTGACAGAGAGAGATCACAGTAGACAGAGAGGCAGGCAGAGAGAGAGAGAGGGAAGCAGGCTCCCTGCTGAGCAAAGAGCCCGATGCAGGACTCGATCCCAGGACCCTGAGATCATGACCTGAGCCGAAGGCAGTGGCTTAACCCACTGAGCCACCCAGGTACCAGGAAGAGGGAATCTTAAGCAGACTCCAGCTCAGCCAGGAACCCAATGCAGGGCTTGATCTCAAGATCCAGAGATCATGATCTGAGCTGAAATCAAGATATGGATGCTTAACCAAATGAGCCACTCAGGCGTGCCAAGGTGGTTCTCTCTTGACTGCTTTGTTAAACTACCTTCAGGTAGACCCATTAGAAATTAATTTGGTTTACAGCAGGTTTTTTTTTAATGTATTTAATTTGATTTATTTTTTAAAGATTATTTATTTGAGAGTGAGAGAGACAGAGAGCATGGCCAGATAGAGTAAGAGGCAGAGGGAGAGGCTCTATAAGCAGACTCTTGCTGAGTGCAGAGCCCCTCATGATGTGGGGTTCCATCTCATGAGCCATGAGATCAGGACCTGAGCTGAAACCAAGTCAGATGTTTAACTGACTGAGCCACTCAGGTGGCCCATAAAGGTTTTTAAGTACGGTGAGAACTTATAAAATCATTAGACATCCTACATTAGTATAAATATATTTAATTGGCTAGCCTTCGACTAATACTAAAGACTAGTTAACCCTGAAGAAATAAGACCCTAGAGATTTAAAGATGGCTGCAGAAAGTTCAGAGCAAAATGAGGAAAATATGTTCTGAGTCAAACATTTGGCTTGCAAAAATAATTTTGGTATACAATCAACTTTTAAGCTTGTGATTTCCTGTATCACATTAGAACCAAGGGAAAAACTTGCTAATTTAGTGCAGGCTGGTGAGCTGAATAAATTACTATAAGTGATTCTACATTTGGCTTCTTGTTAATCTAAGTAGATTAGTTCATGTAATCAGAATGAAGCTCAATACTACATGTCTTACTGTGGTTTATGTATTCATACAGGCAATACTGCACAATGTGTTAAGGTGTAGGAAAACATAGAACAAGGAGCCTACAATTTCTGTTGAAATTTCAAATACAGATATTCCATTTTAGAAGGAAATCTACTTCTAGGAAACTGCTAAGGAGACTTATAGTCAGATAAGATTCAGGAATACTGGGTTGGTGAACTGTGGACTATTTTCTTCTGAGTGCCTAGCAAAAAAACTGCCCCCAGGAAGTTAATATTTGATAAATAAATAAATAATCACATGAATAGAAGCCAAAAATTATTGCAAGTTATTCTGAAATTAATTGGCTTCAAAAGACTTTTTTAAAAAAAATATTTTATGTATTTCTCTCAGAGAGCGAGTTAGCACGAGTGGAGAGGGGCAGAGGGAGAAGTAGAAGTAGACTCCCTGCTGAACAGAAAGCCCAATGTGGGACTCTTTCCCAGGCCCCAGGATCATGACCTGAGCCAAAGGCAGATGCTCAACTGACTGAGCCATCCAGATGTCCAGGCTTCAAATGACTTTTTGTCATTTCCTCAAATTGAATATATCCTCAAAATACAAATGTGTGCCATCACTGAGGAATTCAAAAGAATGTGCCTGAGTCTTGGGAGGCAAACCCCAAAGGCGAATTCCCAACATATTCTGCCAAATGACAGCATGTTTGGAATAGGTGTAATCTCCCAAGTCAGTATTCTGAAGAGGCTGCTCCTTGCTTTGATGTGTATGTTTTGGTGGGCTTGTGAAAAAACATAGCATTACTTCTGGAGTCAAATATTGTATAAGTTTCTCTAGCTCTAAATATTTGGCAGTGACATTTATGATACAGATTAGCAATGTTCTGTCATCTTAGAAGTTCAGAATTAACACTCAAAATTAATTTTTCTAATTTCAGAAGTTGAAGTTAGGTGTTCCTAGAAAATAAAGCAACTTTCTACTATGCTCAAACAAATGCCTTGAGAAGAAGCAGCCTCTTTGGGATGCCATGACGGATTCCAAATGTGACTTTTCTAAAGGGAAGTACTCATTTGTATGTGTTTCTTCTGGAGCAATTTGCTTAGCAAAGAACTCAGCCTCACAAATGTATAGTCTTATTTGATAATGCCATCTCCCTCTTGGGAGTTCCATGAAGTCTTACAAATTCTTGAAGGAATGGATGACAATAAGGCATATTTTACCCCTACATTCCCACATTCTAATAAACTGAAGTAGGGAGAAATTCATTTGTGAGTTTAACTCAGACTACCGATACTATTTCAGTATCAGTTTACCAGGTAGATGGCACTTAGAGATATTAAATAACAAAATAATATTTAAAAACTTTCTCAGCATGTTATTTCCCACATTATGTGATTTAAATGATCAATGAAGTAGGCATCTTTCTGGTTAATTTAAGTACATAACCCATTTACAGAATTTAAATATTTGCACAACTTACACGAACATGCCCTCTGAGGTCACTCGTCCAGCTTGAATTAAATAGCCTCCAAATCGAAAACCCATGGCATATGCGAAATATACAAAAGCATGGCTGAATGCATAACAGATTCCAAAGATCTGTGCTTTCTTCAAGGTATTTCTGAAATGCACAAAATTTACTGAGTAATGAGGCACATGGTATAGCAAATTCATTTAAATAAATGTAGAGTTATGAATACAGAAGACTACACATATTATCATTTAAGGGATATACATTCTTCTAAGAATAAAAGAGAAAGTGAGTGTTTTAAAATGAGAATTAGTATAGAGAAAACAGATAATATAATGATTCTCTCTATAGTTCTATACTCTATAGTTCATTGCAACAAAATTGCCTCTATCTACGAATGGACAAGGTCTGTGAATGAACAGCTAATGAAAGAGGTGAAGAGATTTGGTTTTGAAGTATTTAGAAATATTGTCTATTGTAACATTTCACTAGCACAATAAGTAGTGGAAATTAAAGGGTGGTACCAACCACAGGCATGAATGTAAAAGAGTACAAAGCTATCTCTCTGATAAAGTAATGCAAATAGTATCACTAAGTAAATGTGATAAGGAGGACTGGTTTAAAATTAAAAGGAGTGATCACATTTGTCATACATACATTCATCTTAAAATTTGAACCATTTTAGCTATTCAATATAAAGGGCTAAGCAATCTTATTTTTTTCTTGAATATGTTATATTCTCAATTTGGTTTCAGGAAAATAATAAAAATGTGCATAGTTAGTAGTAGTTCATACTACTAACTATAGTTAGTAGCAACATGGGAGGACTAAAATATTCTACCTGTGCTTGTTCTCAATTGCTTTTTCTAGTCTCCTCTTGATGAAGTCATATGAGAAATTATGATATACCATTATTAGGAAAGATTCCAGAGCAAATAAATTGGCAGGAAAACCACTGTTGTCATCCAGGAAGACTGCCTTTACAGGGACAGCTAAAGTTAGTTAATGAAGTCAGTATGAATCTACAATCACCTGTGTTGGATCTGAAGTGTCTCCTCATATGCTTGCTCAAAGGCTTTTTCTCTTGTTAATGACACTATAGTCCGAATATTTTCCACGGCTTCAGTTGCTATCTTATAAAATAGGACAGTAAAATAAAGAAATAAAATTAGTAATGGTTAAACTCTGGTTGTGAATTCCAGTCATTTATACTGGGGGCATATTAAGTATAGCATTAAGTCAATAAGTTTTCTTAGCTTCTTTTTTTCTTTCCCAAAAACAAGATAGGAAAATAACATTTTAGGATAATAGGTTCAAGAAAAATTTATTTTGAAAATATTTAGTCCACAGATCTAAATTCAGTCCCCTTGGAATCTTCACTGAATTTCTATTTAAACTGGTTCTGTAGGCAGAGAGATCAAACATTAGCATTATGTTCATATGTAATTATGCAAAGAAAGTATGAGATAATTCAAGAAGACAGCAGACAGAATCAAATAAATAATTGCACAAAAATACAAATAGCAACCAAAAAACCTCAGGTAAACTGCAGTAAAGTAATATGGGTAAGGCTGTTAAATGCTATATAAGTTACAGCCATTTCTCATTTTGATGTCTGTGAACTTAAAAAGATATTTAATTTAGGGGCACCTGGGTGGGTCAGTGGGTTAAAGCCTCTGCTTTTGGCTCAGATCATGATTCCAGGGTCCTGGGATCGAGCCCCGAGTTGGGCTCTCTGCTCGGCAGGAAGCCGGCTTCCCCCTCTCTATCTGCCTGTCTCTCTGCCTACTTGTGATCTCTGTCTGTCAAATAAATAAATAAAATCTTAAAAAAAGAGATATTTAATTTAAATATAATTAATGCATTTCTTCCTTCCCTTCTTTCTCTCTCTCTGTCTCTCCTTCCTTCCTTCCTTCCTCTTTTCTTTCTTTCTGAGACAGCACGCACGAGCAGAGGGAAGGGCAAAGGGAGAGGGAGAGAGAGCAGATTCAAGCAGACTCCCTGCTGAATGTGGAGCCTGACTTGGGCCTCAATCCTGGCACCCTAAGATCATGAGCTGAGCTGAAATCAAGAGTCGGCCACTTAACCAACTGAGCCACCCAGGTGCCCCAATGCTTTTCCATATTTCTATAATTTTTGAAAAGAAGGAATAATTACATGAGAAATGGAGGAGACTTTTGGCTTAGAATAACTTGTTGGACATGAGAACACATGTTGACTTGAAAGAGAAATTTCCTGCTTTCGCATTCTATTTCCATAGTGCCAGAGTAGACTGTGGGACAGAGGAAGACCTAGGTGGTCACCCAGTGTTATTTAAAGAATAACTTAGGTTATAGGAGAGAACCAGATTTCTGGATGGTGTGCAGATTGTCCAAATCTACACATGCAAGTGAAGAAGGACCAATATGTTTTATTGGTCCCTATTCTAAGTTTTGGTGTTTGGTAAGTAGATTAAAAGCTACTGAGAAAGAGACAGATTGTTCGATTACAGTTACTGACTGTATAGTCTGGGGTTATTCAAATAATCTAAAAAGGAAAAACTGAAGGACACATATAAAGGTTAAAGCTCATGATATAAAAATTAAGATGAGTGAAATACAATTAATCATAACCCCATTAATTTGAAGGTTGTGATAATTTGCACCACAGGGCAGGCCAAACAACTTTTCACTGTCTCTGAGGCAAATATATGCTAAACAGTTCAGTCTGTATTGCCTAAGCAGACATTCCAAAGGTCCTTATCTAGTCCAAGGAAGGTGGAAAGGTCCAAGGGTCACACAAACCAGATTTCAATGAGTCACGTGCTTGGCATTCCAGTTTATGTCTAACTGTGATAGACACTGGATATAGACCAAAACTAGTATTAAAATCATTTTCAGATTCAGAGGGTGTTCACCCAAGTGATAAAAGTCTTTGAAACTATATCATGAGAGGAACAGCTTAAAGACCTGTGGATGGATGACTAAGAGAAGACTTGACATTTATATGATGCAGTTTCCTAAAGGCTGCTATGAGAAGGGGCTTTGGACCTCTACTGAGATGAAAGCCAAGAATTGTAGGATAGAAGGCCCCCAACAAACAAACAAACACAAAAACCAAAAACTGCCTACCATCCAAAGGCTATTCAAGGGTAGGCAGCCTGAGAAAGTAATGCACTGCTTGCTACTGGAGGAAAAGGTTGGGTAAAAGATGGGACACTTGACAGGGATGTCATACAAGGGATTCCTTTTTTGGATAACTGGTTGGATCAAATGACATTTCTTTCAATTCTTAGATGTTATGAAACTACAATGCTAATGTCCCCTAAACCTCAAATACAATGATTATTTTTATAAATATGATTGTTCCTGAGAGACATTTTCCCAGTAATTAAAATGTTCATCTTGATCAGTATAAAGATGGTCTTTGTTTCTAAAATCTTATTTTAGGCACTATCAGTAACAGCAAATTGCCTTATATTCAGTAACTCTTATTTCCTCTAAATTTTGAGAAATAAAAATAACCAAAATTGTTTAAGAAAATTTAATTATTCAACAATCAGAGAATGTGGAATCATGATTTTAGCAATTTCCCTCCTGATAATGGCAATATGGCTGGCATTATTGAGTGCATACTATCTTCTAGACACTATTCTAAATGTCTTGCATATAATAATGCTAAGTGTTTTGTGTAATACTTAGAAAAATCTGCAAGTGGTATTATTATTATTTCCACCTTACAGAGGAAGAAATTGAAGTCCAGAAAGGTTGACACAACTTGCTCATATCACACATTCGTTAGTGATAGAATCTAAAATGTAATTTTGCCAGTTTGACTCTAGAGTCAAACTGAGTGTAGACTTTGTAGAGTGTAGATTTTAACTCTACACTCTAAATCACAAATCCTGTTATACTATAGCCTATTTACACCCTATCCTAAATTGGTCTGGATGCATTTCAATTCATATACACCTCTTTACAGGCACCTCAGAAAGGAAGTTAGCATACTGTAAAAATGGCAACTATTTGTTTTCCTCTTAAAATGTTATGATGGTAAAAAGTCTTTATTTTACCTTCCCAGCATGCTTAAGTTCTTGCTTATCCTTTTTGGCAAATCCAGTCATAGCTGTGGTTTCAATCATTCCTGTCAGAGCAAGTACTGGAGCAATACTCAAAATCAAGAGTGTCATCTCCCATCCATATATGAAGGAAATGATAACTGACAGTCCCATGTTAGTTGCATTTTGTGTTAAGACACCAATTCTTGAACCTGTTGCCTATAACAAGACATATTTTGGGAAAAAAGTCAATTAATTTTAAATTTACAAGTATTCCTATTATAGTTTCTTAGAAAACAAGGCAGGCTTTCTTTTTTAGGATTTATACTTCCATTTTTATTTTGAACTTATACTTAGAAATTAAATAATACCCATACTTAAAAAAACTGTCCTTTACTAAGAAGTCATTATGCTTTTTCTATCTTATTTATTTATTTATTTATTTTTAAAATTTTAAAAATTTCTTTTCAGCATAAGAGTATTCATTGTTTTTGCACCACACCCAGTGCTCCATGCAATACGTGCCCTCCCTAATACCCACCAACAGGCTCCCCTAACCTCCCACCCCCACCCCTTCAAAACCCCTCAGGTTGTTTTTCAGAGTCCATAGTCTCTCATGGTTCACCTCCCCTTCCAATTTCCCTCAACTCCCTTCTCCTCTCCATCTCCCCATGTCCTCCATGTTATTTGTTATGCTCCACAAATAAGTGAAACCATATGATAATTGACTCTCTCTGCTTGACTTATTTCACTCAGCATAATC
>PISX010008168.1:69069-83938 GCA_004024625.1 Mellivora capensis | reverse complement strand
AAGATGGGATTGGGAGGGAGACAAACCATAAGTGACTCTTAATCTCACAAAACAAACTGAGGGTTGCTGGGGGGAGGGGGTCGGGAAAGGTGGGTGGGGTAATGGACATTGGGGAGGGTATGTGCTATGATTAGTGCTGTGAAGTGTGTAAACCTGGCGATTCACAGACATGTACCCCTGGGGATAAAAATATGTTTATATAAAAAATAAAAATTAAAAAAACAAGTTTATCAAGGATACAGGGTACAAAATCAAAATACAAAAACAACTGTATTTCTATACACTAGTAATGAACAATGTGGAAGTTTAAAAAATGATTCAATTTCCAATGGTGTAGAAAAGAATAAAATACTTAAATAAAATAATTACAAATTTAACAAAAGAAATGATGAACTTACACTCTGAAAACTATAAACATTGTTGGAAGAAATTAAAGAAGACCTAAATAAAAGGAAAGATACTTCATGTTCATAGATCACAACACTTACAATTTTAAGATGACAACACTCCCTAAATTGATCTACAGATTCAACGAAACCCCTATCAAAATCCCAGATGGCAGAATTGACAAGCTGGCCCCAAAATTCATAGTGAATTGCAAATCATCCAAAATAGCCAGAATGATCTTGAAAAAAGAATAAAGTTGAAGGACTCCAAACTGATTTCAAAACTTACTACAAAGACAAGACAATGCAAGAACTCTGCTTTCACCACTCTTGTTGAATATAGTGCTGGGAAAAAATAGAAGGGATACAGATCAGAAAAGAAGGAATAAAATTTTCCCTATCCAGTTGCAAGCTAAATAGGTTTTGGGGATGTATTCTACAACATGGTGACTAAGGTTAAGAAGTGTTGTTTTGTGTATTTGTAAGTTTCTAAGAGAGAAGGTCTTAAAAGTTCTCATCACAGAAAAAAATTGTAACTATGTGAGGCATGGATGTGTTAAGGCAATTTATTGTGGTAATCATTTTGCAATGTATGTATCAAAATATTATGTTATACACCTTAAAATTCTACACACAGTGTTATATGTCAATTATATCTCAATAAAGCTGGGGGGAAAACTGTCAAAAAAAAGAAAGACACAGATTATCAATACTGATATTCAAGTTAAGAAAATGCCACACAGTGCGCCGGGTGGCTCAGTGGGGTTAAGCCTCTGCCTTCAGCTCAGGTTTTGATCTCAGGGTACTGGGATCAAGCCCTGCATCAGGCTCCCTGCTCAGAGGGGAGCCCGCTTCCCTACCCCCCCGACCTGCCTCTCTGCCTACTTGTGATCTCTCTGACAAATAAATAAATCTTAAAAAAAAAAAGAAAAGAAAAGAAAATGCCACACAACAGAAATCCCAGACCCAGATGGCTTTACTGACAAATTCTACCAAACATTTAAAGAAGATATAACAACCTTTCGCAAAATCTTTAAAAATAGAAGGGGAGGAAATACTTCCCAACTCATTATAGTAAGCCAATATTAGGCCCTGATACCAAAACCAGGTAAAGACATAAGCAAAGAAAATGACAAGCCAATATCCTTTGTAAATACTGGTAAAAAGAATCTGAGCAAAATACTAAGAAGACATATCCAGCAAGATATAAAAAGAATTCTACACCATGACCAAGTAGGACTTATTTCAGGAATATAACGTTGGTTGAATATATGAAAAATCAGTCAATGGAATATATATGATTAATATAATTAAGGACAAAACCACATGATCACTTCACTAGATGCAGAGAAAGAATTTGAAAACAAAAATCCAACTGTTTATCCTAATTCAAAATAATCAATAAACTAGAACAAAAAGGAACAACTTCAACTTGATAAAGACCATCTATGAAAAATCTGCAGCTGACATGATGCTTAACGGCAAAGGACTGAAAACTTTCTTCTTAAGATCAGGAACAAGACAAGGATGTCCATTTTTGGCAGTTTTATTTAACATTGTTCTAGCATTTCTAACCAGGGCAATTAGGCAAGAAGAAGAAAGAAAACATATCCCTTTTGAAAAGAACGAAGTAAAACTGACATCCTCGTATCTCTTTACAGATGACATAATCATATATATGATTATGATATGATAATCATGTATATGATTATGATATGATAATCATGTATATGATTATGATATGATAATCATGTATATGATTATGATATGATAATCATGTATATGATTATGATATGATAATCATGTATATGATTATGATTATGATATGAAAATCCAAAGGAAAAAAAAAGACTGCTGAAGCTAATCAATTATTTCAGCAACGTAACATTATAATTTTAATATGCAAAAATCAGTTGTTTTTCTATATACTAGCAATGGAGAATCCAATACAAGTACCTGGGACGTTGCTGACAGTATTGCAGAGAAAAGAAGGAAGACAGAGTAACTCTCAATGACTCCTTGAACTTCTGCTCATAACTAGCTCACATCGTTTTGATTCACTGTCTGCTTGCTAAAACAAGTCATATGGCCAAGCCTGGTATCAATGAGCTCAACTGTGTAATTCTCCCTGAGGAAGGGGCAGTGAACGTTCTGAGCAATCATAGAACAGACCAGAAACAGTATTTCAGATAGGCTGATGTCATAATAATATGGGATCTAGTCATAACAGAAGGGTATATTGGGACAATCCTCTTTGCCCTCCCTACCCTGCAAGTTTATGAGGCATCAAAATTAAGAACAAATGTGTTGTTTGAAATATAAATGAACGATTGGTATTTGGCAACACCAGTGTAAAAGAACTGATGGTTGACCCACACCTGGGTAGCTCATTCTCCTAACTAGCTTTTGTTCTCAAGACTCAGCTTGCTCCATAAAGAGGTCAGCCCATAGCTGTCTGTCCCTGGGCAGTCTGTGCAACAGTGAATGCAGCTGCCCATAGGCTGAGAGTGTCATCCATATTAGTAAAAGGGTTCTTCACTCCTTAACCATTCAAGGCTCTATCCAGTTTTTCGCTGCCCACTGTGCTCTGTACCAATGGTACTCATTAGGTGATGAGATACTGGAACCCTTTCCTCTCCCCTGACTCCTGGGATGATGGAGGTGGCCTTAAAGCTTTCTTCTGATTTATTTCCCTTTTGGTTATCTACCTTCTTGATATAAAGACCTCATCACTTACAGAGTAAGAAATATTCTCTCAGCTCTACTCTTGGAAACAGAAATTTTGTTTTTAATAAGCCTATGATAAATGTATCTGCTTATTCACAGGCACAGTCCAGCTTCTGACTTTCTGCAACTTTAATCTCTCCTGGATTTTCTAGAAAAACAACCTCTGTTCATAGAGATAAGGACCGGGATGGTTTCAGATATCTTAGGGAGTGGGTGGGCTGGCCCAGGATTTCCCACCCAATTGTAATATATGGGCTTCTGAGAAGCATATAGTCATAAGTGTGTTGACATCATCTTCACACTTTCTGAGGGCTCCGCCAGAGAATCAGTCAGGATCTAGGAGCGGGGGAAAGAGGTGTTAAAAAAAAAAAAAGCCTCCTTCTGAAAGGGCATGTCTCCTGCTCCTGTAGCAACAAGCGACCATTTCTAGGAACTTCAGACAACATAGGCTCATCATGATGTTCAGCCATATTCATGATTAATACAGTGGTATTTTAAATAGTGATGAAATCTACTTATGTATCTATCAAGTGGACAAAAATTAAAACGTTTGGTAAAACCCACTATGGGTGAGAGTGTGAGGAAAACAGGCACTCTCATTCACTGGTGTGGGTGTGTAAGCCAGTGCAGCTTCTCTGAAGAACATGTTGGAAATACTTGCCAAAGTAAAGAAAAAAAAAATGCGTTCCCTTTGGCTTAGTCAATGTATCTTAATTCGTGTGCATTAATTTGTGTGCAAAGACATCTTTTGATCAGTTTTCTCTTTGCTGTATGGTCTGCAACAGCCCCATGCTGTAAATAATCTAGATATTTATCAATAACAGACTAAGTAAATGAATTATGGCATATCTGTTGGATAGAATACCATGCAACTATTTAAAACGCTAAAAATTATCAGTGTAAGCTGGCATGGAACGATGTCCAATATGTGTTAATAGGTGTTAAAAGCAAGTCAGAAAGAGATTCTTCTAGATGAGGGTTTCTCCACATCAGTGCTATTGATATTTTGGGCCCACTGATTCTTTGTCGTGGGGGCCGTCCTCAGCATGGTAGGATATTTACCAGCATCTCTGGCCTCTACCCACTAGATGTCAGTAACAATCCCCACCACTCCCAAGTGGTGACAATAAAAAGATGTCTCCAGACATTGTCCTGTGTCCACCCCCCGCCCCCGGGGATAGGGGATGTGTGATGCATGCAACCTATGCTCTATGGGTGATTTTGTGTGTGTGGATCATTTCTGGAATAACCATGTGAATCATGTGGTGACAGCTGCCTCTGTAGAGTGGGGCTGGGCTTGTAGGTAGAGAAAGACCTAGGCTTTGCTGTAAATACTCTTGTATTTTTTGAGATTTACTGTGCATGCACTATTGTTAAAATCAGGTTAAAAGTAAGCTACACAATGATAGCTCCATGACTGGTGAAGATAGAAAAAGCGTGTTTTAAAGATGCCATTTTAACCAAAGAACTGAGCACCTTTCTTTCCCCTACATTTGGAATGTACACAGGACAAAGAGTTATGGAACAGTACATTTTTGGAGACAGAAATAGATCTCTTGTCAATACTGCTGAATTAAATAACACACACACACAAACACACACAATTTCTGCATAAAACTCCCAGTGACTCTAATACCTTTTCTGAATGAAAGGTAAATGGTGCCTCCCCCATGAGGATGAAGAGCTTTTTCTTTGGAACCAGACAAACCCGATTCCAAATTCCGTGCTGCCTCAGGGTTCTTTTGTGACTTTGGGAAAATCAATTAAGTTCTCTGAGTCTCAGTTTTCTGTTTTTTTTCTGTATGAAGGAAAAAAAATAAATCCCCATTTTGGAAATTGTAGACATCTGACACATGACCCTTCCTGATTGCAAAGCCTACAAAATTGGGCTAGATGATGTCTCGGGTCTCATAGTATTTATAGAGACAGAACTCAAACTGGTTCAGGTCAGGGGAGTGATTTAATGACCCAGGAATTGGACTGGTGACTGATTCCAGACACTCAAATAATGTCATGAGGATTTGGTCTCTTTCCATGTCTTTGGTGCACTTTATTCTGCATTGGTTGTACTCTCAGATAGGCTCTCTTTACGTCATAGCGGGGTTGACTGTGCACACTGAGAAACTCATAGCATAAATGGAAATGCCTGCTACCAAAGGGTCCAAGCAAAGTTTCTGGACTGTGTTATTAATCCTTCTTGAGCCCTGTACCCACCTCAGAAATAAACATGGTGTCCAGGAAGATGCAATGCTTTCCTTGGCTGGCCCCTATTCGTATGCCCATCACTGACAGTAAAGTGGAGTCAGGGCCTCTAAACCACATGGAGGAGTTTTGAGATGGGTCTGTTATCTATGGCATTTACCATTATAGATAATGTGTTTTATTGACTTCTTTTATTTTCTTTTATTAACTTTCTCCTCTTCCAGACTCTGCACAGCACAAGGGCTTGGACTATCTGTTTCTGTAAGGCCAAGGTCTAGTACAGTGCCTGAAACACAAGGGTGATCAATAACTGTTCTTACAACACAATGAATAGAAGAGTCATTTGGATTCTAATGATTTTGTCTGGGGTCTGTGCCACAGCTCAAAAATATTTGTTGAATGAATGGACAGTTCTTCTGGGGATAGACAGCATATCTGACTCACTGTCTCTATTCTCAGCAGAGTACACATTAAGTGACCAATTACGACTTGTTATATAAGCAGTTAGTTGAATGAATGGAATCTAAGTTCTACCACAGCAGGAGTCCCATCTCCTTCATCTTTCAAATCCCAGTGGCAGATTCACTGAGCTCTACCCTATGGAGACCCAAGCACCTTTAGCCACACCCTCCCTTCCCCTGACATGGACACCTATTCCCCAGAAGAGGTTCAGAGGATGGGGCCATGGGGAGAAGGTAGTAGGTTTGAATATGAAGAAGAGGTAAGAAGGAGACAAATGAGGAGTTCATTCCAAGTTCATGTCTATCTTATTTTGGAAGGAAGTGGGAAAGGAGAACAAAGTTTTCATGAATAATGCTGCTTATTAAAATGCCTGCTCTCTCTGATGGTGATTAAGATGGATGCAACATCACACTGACTTTCAGAGAGAGTGGGAGTACAGCTGACAATTTTCCCATCAGACTTTTTCACAAAGAAGGAGCAACTCTTAGGTCCCTTCCCTCCCCTCCTCCTGCTATAGCCTGTCTTCCCTGCAGAGCTTCTGGCTGCTTCAAGGCACTGGGGGAGGAATTCATCAGGGGCTGACAAGTGGCAAATGACATTAGCTTCCAACTGTATTAAAGAATGTGAACACAGCAGGATGGTGCCTTATTCCTCTCCAAGTTCCCAGCTCCTGTGCCTGCAATAGTGCCTGGGTCCTGGTAGACATATAATACTCTGAATCATTCTATCGTGGATACCATTTCCTTTTCTTCTGTAATCAATGCCTTTGTTTTCTTTTGGAGAACCACTCCCTTACTTCAAACCATGTGGTTCTGGGAATTAGAGGAGCTAGTTTTGTAAAGTTCACCCTCAAAATACTCCCTGCCTCAATTAATAATAGCTTTCATTATACCTAATATTACATTTATGATAATTCATGAAACTCCCATGAAACAGGATGCCATAAATAAAGGAACTATCAGAATGTATGAAAGAGCTCTTTTAAATTAAAACCTCATAACCAAACCTTTTAAAGAATTAAATAAGCATAAGAGTTGGAAGTAAAAAACAAGGACATCTTAGAGGTAGTAGAATCAAAAGACAAGGACAAAAATGCACACAAACACACACATGCATATTTTTAATTTGAGCATCAATCTAAGAGGTCTAATATTTCACTAAGAAGAGTTCTCAAAAAATAGAACAGGGATTACAAAGGAAGGGAAATTATCAAAGAAAAAATACAAGAAAATTTTCCAGGCTTGGAAAATACTCACTTCCTAACCCAGTGCCCAGTGCCAAACAGCCAATATTGGGGGGGAAAGCCAAACTAAATTATTAAGTTTTAAGACAATGACAGTAAAGAAAAAAAATTAATTGCTTTAGAAGAGGGGAAAAATCAGATAATGTACAAAGCACTAGAAAACAGTATGGTATTGGGTTTTGTAACAATGGCATTGGAAACAAAGAGGCAATAAAGCAATGATCTCCAAATTTTGATTAATAATGACTTTAAGATAAGAATTCTATATCCATTCAAACTATAGATCAAATATAAGGAAAAACCTTTTTTCTTCCAAATTTGCAAGTCCTCAGAAAGTCACTGAACAACATTTTCAATCAAAAAGAAGTAAACAAAGACAAAAAAATAAGATGCCAAAGGAAGGGATCCAGCAGAAAACAGAGGCAAATGTAATTTCAAGAATTATTTTGAAAGGAATGATGACTGCTGGATCCCTAGATGACATCTGGGAGTTAGGCCTAGAAAGCAACTAACACAAATTAGACCAGGAAAATAGAGGAATTTGAGAGATATGATTTGAGTTATCTCCAGGAAAACGATGGAACCAACAGAATAACTGAATCACGACTATGAGAAAAATAGTGTTAAAAGGATTTCTAGAATAGTGTGGAGATTATGAAGTAATTTATACATAGAAAATAAAGCAAATGAAAAAAAAAAAACCCAGGCAATTACCAATGTAAGGAAAACATAAAGTGACATAATGAGAAAAGATCATTGAAGTATACTGCTTGACCCAGCAGTGAACTTGTATGTACTAACTGGGTCATGACCTGCCAATAAGTAAGTAGTTATATTGTAAACATTGAATGTTTAATTATATTCGAGAGATGACTTTATTGGAAGGGTTGGGAAAGGAACTACAAAACAATCAGAAAATAACTAACAAGATGGCCATAGGAAGTCCTTAGCTATCAATAATTACCTTAAATGTAAATGGATTAAATATCCCAATCAAAATACATGAAATGCCTGAAAGGATAAAAAGTTCAGACCCAACTATATCTTGCATAAAAAAGACTCACTTCAGATTTAAGGACACACATAGCCTGAAAGTCAAGGGATGGAAAAAAGATATTCCATGCAAATAGTAACCGAAAGAGTACAGGGGTGGCCATTCTTACATCAGACAAAATAGGCTTTAAGTAAAAAACTGTCACAAAAGACAAAGAAAGTCATTACATATGATAAAGGAATAATTTACTGGAGGATATAACAATTGTCAATATATATGCCCCCAACACAAGGGCACCTTAGTATATTTAGTAAACACTGAATATGTTAAGCAAATTTCTGAAGACAAATACAGATAGAAATGCAGTAATTGTAGGGGATTCAATACCCCCTTTTCAACAATATGTAGATCATCTAGACAGACAATCAATAAGGAAATATTGGACTTAAACTATACTTTAGAGTAAACAGACCCAAGAAGCATACATGTAACATTCCATTCAACAGCAGCAGAACACACATTCTTCTCAAGTGCACATGGAATGTTCTCCAGGATAGATCATATAAATAAAATAAGGCTTAACAAAGTAAGTCTTAACATACGTAAGGAGAATGAAATCATAACTAGGGTGCCTGGGTGGCTCAGTTGGTTAAGCGTCTGACTTTGGGTCAGTTCATGATCTCAGGGTCCTGGGATCGAGCCCCGTGTCAGGCTCCCTGTTCAGTGGGGAGTCTCCTTCTTCCTCTGCCCCTTCCCCCTGCTTGTGCGCACGCTCGCTCTCTCTCTCTCTCTCTCTCTCGCTGTCTCTCTCAAATAAATAAAAAACAAGAACTTTAAAAAAAAAAGAAATCATGGGGCACCTGGGTGGCTCAGTGTGTTAAGGCTCTGCCTTTGGTTCAGTAAGTTCATGATCTCAGGGTCCTGGGATTGAGCCCTGCATCGGGCTCTCTGTTCAGCAGGGAGCCTGTTTCTCCCATCTCTCTGCCTGCTGCTGTGCCTACTTGTGATCTCTGTCTGTCAAATAAATAAATAAAATCTTAAAAAAAAAAGAAATCATAACAAGTATCTGTTCCAATAACAATGGTATGAAACTAGAAATCAATAACAGGAGGAAAACTGGAAAATTCACAAATATGTGGATTTCAAACAGTACTCTTCTGAACAATCAATGGGTCAAAGAAGAAACCAAAAGGGAAAAAAATATGCTCAGACAAACAAAAATGGAAATACCACATACAAAACTTATGACAGATAGCCAAGGCAGTTCTAAGAAGGGAAAATTATGCCTGCGCTCTAAGAAGGAATGAATGCATTAAGAAAAATCTCCAACAGCCTAACTTTACACCTCAAGAAGTAGAAAAAGAAGGACAAACTAAGTAAGGTTAGCATAAGGAAATAATAAATATCAAAGCAAAAATAAATGAAATAGAAAATAAAAAACAAAAGAAAAGATAAATGAAACTAAGAGTTATTTCTTTTTGTAAAGATAAAATTAACAAACATTTAACTAAACTAAGAAGAAAAGGGAAAAGACTCAAATAAAATAAAAAAGGAAAGAGGAGGTATTAAAACTGGTACCAAAGAAATACAACAGATCACAAGAGACTACAATGAAAAATTATATATTAAAAAATTGGACAACCTAAAGGAAATAGATAAATTCCTAGAAATATATGACTTACCAAGTCTTAACCAGGAAGAAATAGAGAATGGAACAGATCAATTACTAATAAGGAGCTTGAACTGGTAATCAAAAATCTTCCAACAGGGCGCCTGGGTGGCTCAGTGCATTAAAGCCTCTGCTTTCGGCTCAGGTCATGATCCCAGGGTCCTGGGATCGAGCCCCACATCAGGCTCTCTGCTCCATGGAGAGCCTGCTTCCTCCTCTCTCTCCCTGTCTGCCTCTCTTGCCTACTTGTAATCTCTGTCAAATAAATAAATAAAATCTTTAAAAAAACAACAACACAAAAACTCTTCCAACAAAGAAAAGGGCCAAATGGCTTTATGGTACATTCTATGAGACATTTAAAGAAAAATTAACATCAGTCCTTCTCAAACCCTTCCAAAAAAAACTGAAGAGAAGGGAACATGCCCAAACTCTTTTTATGAAGCCAGATAAGGATCTACAAGAAAGGAAAATTACAGACCAATATCCCTGATAAATGTAGATTCAAAATTCCTAGCAAGCCAAATTTAACAGCACATTAAAAGAATCATATATCATGATCAAGTGGGATTTATCCCTCAGATGCACAAATGGCTCAACATATGCAAATTAATAAATGTGACACACTGCTCTGAGAGCATGAAGGATAAAAACCATATGATCACCTCAGTAGATAAGGAAAAAGTACCTGACAGAATTCAACATCTGTTAATGGTTAAAAAAAATACCTAATGATTAGTTACAGAAGGAATATACCTCAGCAAAATAAAGGCCATGTGTGATAAGCCAACACCTAATCCTATTTAATGGTGAAAAACTAAAAGCTTTTCCTCTAAGATCAGCAACCAAAGATACCACTCTCTCTACTTCTATTCAACATAGCACCCGAAGTCCTAGCCAGACTAATTAGGCAACAGAAAGAAATAAATGGCATCCAACTAGGTAAGGAAGTAGGAAAATTGTCTGTTTGCAGATGACATGATCTTATATACAGAAAAACCTAAAGATACCACCAAAAAACTCTTAGAATAAAGGAATTCATTAAAGTTTCAGGATACAAAATCAAATTACAAAAATCAGTTATACTGTTATACATGAACCATAAATTATCTGAAAAATAAATTATTAAATTAGGGGTGCTTGGGTGGCTCAGTGGGTTAAAGCCTCTGCCTTCGGCTCAGGTCATGATTCCAGAGTCTGGGATCGAGCCCCGCATCAGTCTCTCTGCTCAGCAGGGAGCCTGCTTCCCCCCACCCCCCACCCCCCACTTCTCTGCCTACTTGTGATCTCTGTCTGTCAAATAAATAAATAAATAAATAAAATCTTAAGAAACTATAAACACCAATGAAAGAAACTGAAGATGACACAAATGAATGAAAAGAAATCCTACGTTCATGGATTGGGATATTTTAAAAACGTTCATACTACTCCAAAGGAGCTACAAATGCAATGCATATCTTATCAAAATTCCAGGGGCACTTTTCAAAGAAATAGTAAAAGCAATTCTAAAACTCATATGGAACCACAAAAGACCCCGACTATCCAAAGAAATCTTAAGGAACAACAGAGTGGAGGTATCACACTACCTGAGTTCATATTACTTGATAGAACTATAGTAATCAAAACAGTATAGTACTGGTTTTAAAACAGATATATAGACCAGTGGAACAGAGAGTCCGGAAATAAATCCATGCATTTATGGTGAACTGATCTTTGACAAAGGTGCCAAGAACACAAAATAGGAAAAGAACAGTGTTATCTATAAATAATGTTAGGAAAATTGGATATCCACATGCAGAAGAATGTAACTGGAACCTTATTTCAAATGATGTGTAAAAGTCAGATCAAAATGGATTAAAGTTTTAAATGAAAAACATTAAACGGTGAAACCCTCAAAGAAAACAATAGGACATTCGGGAAAAGGCAAAACTATGAAAATAATAAAAAGATCAGTGGTTAATCTCTTCCAGTCCCGTCCATGTTTATGAAATAAGTCAAGCAGAGAGAGTCAATTATCATATGGTTTCACTTATTTGCGGAGCGTAACAAATAACACGGAGGACATGGGGAGATGGAGAGGAGAAGGGAGTTGAGGGAAATTGGGGGGGAGATGAACCATGAGAGACTATGGACTCTGAAAAATAACCTGAGGGTTTTGAAGGGTCAGGGGGTGGGAGGTTGGGGGAGCCTGGTGGTGGGTATAGTGGAGGGCACGCATTGCATGGGGCACTGGGTGTGGTGTAAAACTATGTATGAATTCTGTTACGCTGAAAAGAAATTTAAAAAAAAAAAGATCAGTGGTTAGCAGGTGTGTGAGGGGCAAAGGGGAGATGAAGAGGCAGAGTATAGAGGATTTGTAGGAAAGTGGAGATACTCTGTATAATACTATGAAACTTGACACACGTGTCCAAACTCACAGAATCTACAACACCACGATGAACTGTAATGTAAACTATGAGCTTTGGATGATAGTAATTTGTCAATGTTGGTTCATTATTTATAACAAATATACCGCTCCAGGGATGATACTGATAATGGGGAAGGCTATGCATGTGTTGGGGCAGAGGGTCTATGAGAAAACCTGCACCTTCTCAATTCTGCTGTGAATCTAAGATTGCTCAAAAAACAGTCTTTAAAAAGGTGCATAGAGCTAAATGCATACTCGCAAATGAGTACAAGTAAAAGGAGGTCCAGATAAATAAGATCAATGGATTCTATCAATGTCAGTAGACGGACTGTGATATTTCACTACAATTTTGTAAGGTATTATCATAATTGCTGGAAACTGAGTAAGTGGTACACAGGATCTCTCTGCATTATTTCCTGTAATAGTCAACAATTAAGAGGTTAACATTTCATTCACCACTGTTTGGGAGTCCTGGACTCCCCTATACTTCACTCTTGGAGGTTACTACTCATTACTATTATCTATATTCTTCCAGAATACATAAAGCAGCAGAAGAAATAGTCCTTTCAGTTCAGACTTGCCTAGGTTTCAAATTCCAATTTCATCACCAAGCAGCTGTGGAGGAGGAACTTACCCCCCTTCTGGCCTGGCTTCCTCTTCATTAAAGGGGGAATAATATTATCACCTACCTCATTCTGAGAATTAATAAGTTAATTAGTTTCAGTCTGTTATAAAAGTGCCTCGCACGTAATAAATACTCAATTATTATTCGTATTACACGAAGTTTAATCTGTATAACTTTGGAAGTTATGTAGCATAATTTTCTTTGATGTTGATTTTTGTTTTTTCTATAAATGGTATCATGCTCTCTGTATTAGTCTGTTACTTGCTTTTTCTCCCCACAACAATATGCCTTAGGTTCCTTTCTATGTCACTAAGTATCAAACTATCACATTTATCATTGTTGCATAGTATCCCATGGTTGGCTCCACTTCAATTTATCTACCATTTCCCTATTGATGGAAATTTAGGTTATTTCTAGTTCTTTGGCTATCTAAATCCATGTATGTGTTTCTCTAAGCTATTTTTGAGAAATCAAATGGTTGGTTCACTAAACATGGCCTTAAAACTTTCAGATGACACATTCAGATTCAGTGCTATTTATATAATTTCAGGGACCCCCCCCCCAGTGATGGCCTGAAAAATCTCCTTGCCATTTATTTATTTATTTATTCATTCATTCATTCATTTTTTAAAAAAATATTTTATTTATTTATTTGACAGAGATCACAAGTAGGCAGAGAGGCAGGCAGAGAAAGAGAGATAGGAGGAAGCAGGCTCCCTGCTAAGCAGAGAGCCCGATGCGGGGCTCGATCCCAGGACCTTGGGATCATGACCTGAGCCAAAGGCAGAGGGTTAACCCACTGAGCCACCCAGGCACCCCGGTCTCAACAGTTCTTAGTCATGAGTTCAATTTTGAAAACCTGGCAAAAATATTCTCCAAGAAAAATTATATACATCTGTATCTCCACACTCAGAATGTGGCAATTTCAGACTCTCTAGAGCCCCCCTGTGAACCCCAGTTTAAGAATCCCTGGTCTTGGGATGCCTGGGTGGCTCAGTTGGTTAAGCGGCTGCCTTCGGCTCAGGTCATGATCCCAGCGTCCTGGGATCGAGTCCCACATCGGGCTCTTTGGTCAGCAGGGAGCCTACTTCGCCCTCTGCCTCTGCCTGCCACTCTGTCTGCCTGTGCTCGCTCTCGTTCCTCTCTCTCTCTGACAAATAAATAAATAAATCTTAAAAAAAAAAAAAAGAATCCGTGGTCTTCCTGTCTGTCCATTGTCTGTTTGAATATCTGGGGTGACGGGGTGGTCAGTACTGCTGAGGCAGCCCACTCCGCCCTGGGGAACTCTGGGCTTTTCAAAGCAATTCCTTTTAGTTGCTATCTGGGTCCTGGTGGCTTCCACTTCCTGGCCCTGGAATGGTCTTTGTGAATGACGATATGGAACAGGGGAATGAGGAGGGTTCAGTCCTAGGGGTCAAACGGGAGCCTACAGAAACATGAGTGGGAGTGACTGCCAAAACCCTAGCAAACTTTCAGGATGGGGAGGTGGTAGAAAAGCCTAGAATTTGGAAAATCTTGTATTTGAAAATCCTGATTCTACCATGGGTAAACTCTCTGGCCTTTAGGAAAAGCCTTTCTGAGCCTAAGTCTATTTGTCTATAAACAGGAAAACTTGGCCCATAATAGGTGTTCCTTTTTTTAAGATTTTATTTATTTATTTGGTGCAGAGAGAGAGATCACAAGTAGGCAGAGAGGCAGGCAGAGAGAGAGGAGGAAGCAGGCTCCCCGCTGAGCAGAGAGCCCGATGTGGGGCTCGATCCCAGGACCCTGAGATCATGTCCTGAGCCGAAGGCAGAGGCTTAACCCACTGAGCCACCCAGGCGTCCTCATAGTAGGTGTTCTATCATGAATGAATTTAGATTGAAGAGATAAGCCCTTATGAACAAAAGATAGGACCTAATCCAGAGGAGATGGAAAAGAAGAGGAAAGAAAATTTTTGTATCTAATTGCATCCTAGTTCCAAATGAGATTATCATCAAGTCTTTAATACATAGACCCCTTTAAAAAGTATATATATATATATATGCCTGTTCATGACTAGGGGGGCAGAAAAAGAAGAAAAGAAACAAGATGGGATTGGGAGGGAGACAAACCATAAGTGACTCTTAATCTCACAAAACAAACTGAGGGTTGCTGGGGGGAGGGGGTCGGGAAAGG